>JANSTT010018686.1:0-13243 GCA_026745375.1 Platyura marginata
TGAGTATTAAGGGGCGTTACAAACTCCGTACCAAAGTTATAATACCCTTCGATTAATATCATACGGGTATAAAAATGATGGCCGTAATCATATTGTCATTTACGTTTTTATACTCAATTCTTTCATTTCTCTTGAATTGCATTTTTCTATAATTTATTTTATGTTGCCTACCTTGTCGAACTTGGTATGATTTTCGTGTCGGTGTTGGAATATCTGCATTCGTTAATCTGGTACCCCGGTGTCTCTTGCTTCTTAATCATCATAAAAGGTAACTAAAGTTCTGTGGTGATTTGGTCTATCCCTAATGTTCTGGGCTTTTTTTTTTGATATTAGAATATATTTAGTATAGAATGCCCCGTTGTTTATGGTTTTTGATAACAATAGTAATACTTTTATATATAAAATATTTAACAAATTAACGCTTAACTAAAACGGTGTTGAAATGGATTTTTTTTCTATATTAAACGTAAAATCTTTTTAATCATCATAATTGCAATTTTAGATAAAAACGATTCAACCCTAATTTTATGATAAGTGATTTTGAAAACTCTACTCTATCTGTTGTCACGATGGTGCTACATACACACATTTTCATATTTTCATACAAATTTTATACAATTTTTGAAATCAACAAACAATACCTTGGAAGAAATGATTTTGACATTCCTTTTTAATTGTAGGCTTTTTTTTTATTGTTTGAAAAATATTATTGAACAGAGAATAGTTTTTTTATTGAATATTTGAATTATCAAGTAGCCAAAAATATTTGTTTATAAATATAAAAACTTACATAAATTTATTATTAATTACAACTTCTCTAATTATATGTATAACGTAGGTATTAAGTGCCTTTAGATAAAAGCAATTTATATATACACAATCACTTTTATATACTATTATTTAAAGGCTCGTCGTTTTATGAACTTAAATAATTAAAATAAAATTGTACAGAATATTATTAATACATACAAGTTGTTACGTAAACATATCTACTATTTTAATCAAATTGTCATCATCGAATCATATGTGGGCGATCCGGTTGTCCCCTAAGACGATGAATTCGTAAATAAAACAGAGAAACTAGAGAAAAACCTTTATTAGCTAGTCCACTTAAAATCTAAATACTTAAGTAGTGCCCTTGAAATTGATAAAATCTTTTTAACAAGCACATTCTGTACAAATAATTTACGTCAAAATTGGCCACATACAGAACCATTTTACCTCTACGTCTACAATACCTCATTCAATTCGCTCTAAAAATCTTTCTCTAGGAGTAGAATGACTTCAAATTTCAAGAATGAACTGCACACGAAAATATCGACATAAAAATAATTCAATAAACAAAGAAATAACAGTAAAATAGAGGCCAAATCAAATTTCATATTCGCACCGGGAAACGAAAATTCTCTCGATGTGTGCGCACTTTGTTTAGCACTAAAATACCCCGATTTATATGAAAAGTTTGTGAAATTTCCGTTATTGATTTTAATTCAGAAGAGAAAGAAAACTTTAGACTTACTTTACCGTGATTTGGATTAAGTTGATTAAATTCAAGCAAAAATCTTGATTTATTCGTTTGTTCATGCAAGGCAATCAATTCCCTTCTATTACAAAATTAAAAATATTTGAGATTTTTTTTTAATCCTTTATTTAAGATTGAAATACAACTTTGTTGTAAGTCTTAAATTAAGCAGCTGATTTAGCTGTTGCTGCAGCGGCTGCTTGTGCCAATTCTTCCTTAATACGATCTTTCTTAAGTGGTCCCATAAAGGCAAGTTTATCGGCTGGTGTCTGGAAACGACCATGTCCCATTTTCGAGGATGTATCAATAAATTTAAGATTGATTTGTTCCAATGCTGATCGCTTAGTATGGACCAAAAGTGATTTACGCAGTGTAATAACGCGCTTCTTTGATCCAATACAACATCCCTTGATCATTACAAAGTCATTGTTTACTTCACCGTAATGAGGAAAACCACCCATTGGCGTAATTGATTTATCGGTTAAATCGTATTCAGTTGATGCATTATTTTTGATGATCTAACAACGAAAAGATAAATTGGTTAGCACAGCATTTGTATAGAAGTATTTAAGGAGCAAAATATTAATTATCAGTCCTATCATTATATGCTCATGTATGTATCAAACAAAAAAAAAGGCTCAATGATTGTATCATCATAAAATTGGGAAGGGATAAAAAGTAATAAAATTCGTCAATACCTTTCCGTCCTTTGAATGAATTCCAGCACCAATACGATAGATCTTCTTGTTGATTTCGGTACGATGATGGTAACCTTTTTGACCGGCACGAGCTACAGTAAATGATACACGACTTGGATGCCATGCTCCAATACAAGCAACTTTACGTAGACCCTTGTGCGTCTTACGCGGTAATTTCTTTGTATGCCAACGGCTTGTTACACCCTTGAATCCTTTGCCCTTAGTCACACCAACACAATCGACCATTTCATCTTGGCCAAAGACTTGATTCACTGGAACTGGTTTTTCTAAATGCTCCTTGACCCAATTGACTTTATCCTCAATTGTACCGCCATTCAATTGAATTTCCATGATGTGAGCCTTCTTTTGGCGTTGTTTAATTAGACGAATCTACAATACCAGTAAATATTTGTATTTTTTTTTTCATTTTTTATAATAAATTTATAGTAGATTAATTTGTACTAAATATGGTTTAACTTTGTTATCATGACCAGAAAGATTTTACAAAATTTATGGAATATATTTAGTACTGCCACCCGAAGGGCAGTTTTTTCTACGACATTGACGTTAGAAACTTTGTATTTGTTTACAGAGCCAGATCGTCCAAGTAAAAATTAATAAAAATGTTCACTTTTGATTGTCGATAATTATTTTTGAACCGAATGCTTTTTATTAGTGAAATACAACAAAACGAAAAAAAAGATCAGCACGCGCAGACTCATTGTTGCATTTTTTATAAGCAATTTCATTATTTTATGAAATAATTTTGAGAAATTTTTTATTTTCTTTCTTTTTAATAAGTAAAAATGGGAGAAATTAATATTGATGCATGCGGGTTTCGTATTGTGAGGAGGTGAAATGAATAAACGTCACATCTCGTATTTGATACAACATCAAATGTTTACAAATTTGAAAATAAACGTAAATAATATTAAAAAAATTTCGGCTAAAAGGCTCAAATTAATTATTAATCATATAAAGAATGCACTTGGCATCATTTTTATTTTAAATTTTTCAATTTTCAAATGTTATTTTCCAATTTTAAAATCATTTTTGGAAATGCCGCGAGCGAAAAATCTATAATAAACAATAAATATGGGGAGCACGGAATGCGAAGATTATCGGTAATACCCAAAATTAAATAAAAAAAAATGACAAAAAATATGAATATTTCGAGCTTAGCTGTCACATTTCGCTTTCGCTACGGAATGACGCTTTTGTTATGAAATCACGACCAGAATACAAGTCCAGATCTTTTTTGACAGCGGTAATGTACTTTTGATCGTTTCCATTACAACAGTAAATTACCGTCGGTACATTAATGAAGACGGGGTAATAGTTGCCGAAATGCGTATATTTAAAATAAACGTTAAATGTGCACGTAAAGGAGTATTTAAGTATTATATTAATTTTAATTTAAAAAAAAAACATATTTACCTGACTATGAGCAATAACACGAATGTATTTGCAGTAACGAATCATCTTTTTAAAATCATTTTCGATGCTCTTCTTTCCAAATTGATCTGTCCATTTTTTGTTGGCTTTGGTAAATGCCTTCTTCTTGCACTTGTACCTAAGAGCAAATGCTAAAAATGAAAAAGGACCTCTTCTACGAGCGGAGATACCTTTTCAATACATGCTAACCCAGTTTTCAAATAAATGATTTGAAAGAGCTTACATGACAAAAATTATAGCTCTCTTACTATGATCGAAGAGCTTTATAACATAATTTAATAAAAAATTGTTATGGAAAATACGACCTTTGCACGTTTTCATAAATCAGCACACTTACTTTGAACACCGGTGTCTGTTCAAAACGCGAGTATTCCTTCTTAATTTTTAACTTGTATTAAATTCATTGCCGGAATTGTTCAAAGTAAGGTCCCAGTCTTAAACAAATTTAAGAAGTTCACTTACCAGTTCTTATAGAAACGTCTACGACATTCCTCTGATAAATGCTGTGCCCAAACATTAACCAAAGCACGTTTACCGAATGGTGTTTCAATATAACCAACGGCACCTACAACAATCATTGGTGGTGTTTCCAGTACGGTCACAGCTTCGACGACCTCCTTTTTGTTAATTTCTTAAATAAAATAAAAAATACGAAAAATCGATTTTAGTGTTTTAAATTAATTTTAGGTAAAAAAAGGGGTTGATTAAAATTAAAATCAGTCCGCCCTAGTAGCATTTAATCGTCACAGTGATTCAGACAAAACCATAAACGAATCAGTATTGGTATCATCATGTTAATTATGTAAATATATCTTACGAGGAGTCACATGTGGAAAATTATTAGTCCAAATACATTTCAAAGGCCCCTTTATGTATTATATAAATTTATATAGCCCTTTATCATAATCTATTTTTAACTAGTATTTACATAAAATATTTTGTAATGCACTAAATACAAAAAAAAAATAGAAAAACTTACTTGATCCAGGTCGATCGGCTTCCCTTACGATGTGAGTCATACCAGCTTTATAGGCAACAAAACATGTCAAATGGACTGGTTTTGAAGGATCATCTTTTGGAAAAGACTTAACTTTGCCGCGATGTCTTGCGGACCTCTTTTTTGGGTAAAACGCCATTGACCCATGACGTGGGGCCGAAAATTTACGATGAGACTGAAAGTGAGGTTAAAAAAAAACTTAATATAATATAAACTATATAAAATAATTTTATAAAAAGAACATAGTTTGATGGATTGAATTAACTTTCTATTTAAAAATCAGATACAAAAATGATTTAAGTATAAAATTTCCTGTTATAGAACACGTGGAAAAAAATTTTAAATCACACAAATAAAACACAGTAGACAATAATATACAAGTTGATAAAGATTGTTTTAATATATTTAATCATATTTGTATTACTTTCTTTAATTTAATTTAGAACTTACCATATTTTTTCTTTTATCAAACCTCTCTTCACGAGTTCCACGCTAGAAAAGGAATAAGATGGCTTCTAAAAAGTCGACGATACATTTCCTGATGTGGTGATGCCAGAACTGATTTTAAAAGTTGCTCATTTGACTTATTCCTCATAAATAATTAGATTAATGATCACTCTATAAAAATCCCCTTTTTACTAAACATAGCGTGTTTGTGAATACAAATGCCATAAACGCGGTACCAAAATTCCAAATGTCAATGTCATTTCGATTCAATGCGAGGCAACAAGAGGGTGTGGTTACTTTATTTACAAAAATATTTAATAATTTAAATTTTATTTAAAATTTAATTCAAAAAATGAATTTTAGCAACATTTTTTGGCTTTTATTATCCGTACAAATGTGTGAGTATTAAATTAATATTTTCAATTAAATGAATTTTATTCCAAATTTTCCTAATTTTCTTAATTGATTGGGCACAACGCACCAAAGACCTGTACAAACTGGGTGCCAGCGGATTTCCTCATGGTAGTTACTCAAGATTTTATTCCAAATTTTCCTAATCTCCTTAATTTATCTGGCACAACGCACAAAAGACCTCTACAAACTAGGTCCCAGCTGATTTTTCTCATTGTAGTTACTCAAGATTAGTGCTACTTCTTGAAATCCCAATTACCTAACTTTCATATATCTTTAATTCACGGTTTTTAGATTACTTCGTAAATTGGATTTATGTCGATTAACACCTTAAGTACAAAAATATGGTTTAAGCTGAGTGCCTTTTGTTAAAAATTATAGCAATAATTATGGAAAAATGTTCTTTGAATAAAGCGAAGTTTATTATATTTAGGTTCAGCACTAGAATGCTATGTATGTTCAAATCAAACAGATAATGCGGAAAAATGTTTAAATACAATAAAAACATGTGAACCGGGTGAAGATGTTTGTTTATCGGAAATACGATGGGGTAGCCAGCCATATTTTTCGCAAGGAGCGCTTAAACAATTTTACGTATCAAAACGTTGTTCAACCAAACAGATGTGTTCAAAGATCCGCAGCCGATACATGCCATATTGTACACATATTTGGTATGAGGATTGGACATGTTCGGAGTGTTGTCAAGGTGATCGTTGCAATTACTATGTCATTGTAAGTACTTTTGTCTGTGATAATATAATATAACAAAAATGAAACTAATTGATTTGTATTTTAAGAGTGGAACTTCGAAAGAAAGTCTATCAGTGGTAACGATTTTTGCTGCGATCAGTTATTTTATAATAGCAGCGCTACGATTGTAGTTTATGTAAGTAGATTTAATTTTTGAAAATATCTGTAGAAAGTATTTGTATGATATGCGCTGGTATTCGATATTTTTTATAAGTCCCATAGAATACTAATATTAAGCAGTAGTTCTCAAAAAATTAATTTGTGGTGCATATTATCCATTTACTTTTGATACAGTTGAAATTCAATCCGTCCATTTTAAGAATACATTTTGTACCATAAGAGAATTTTTAAATTTGTGTATACAAAAAGACGTAAATACATTTGCGATGAAAATTACTTATATTGTTTTTAAGATAGACTGTGGGGGGTAACATTTATTATTGTTTTATCCAACTAAAGTCCCCCAATTAAAGAATATAATTAGCCACTATTAGACACTAGCAACGATTTTAATTGGTTGAATTATGTAACATAACATTTTTGAAAAGGACACTTATCAATTAATGAGTATTACTTAAATATATTTTTTTGTTGCCTTTGAAACAAGTTAAATGATTGTGCCTGAATTACCACTAACCGCACTCTTCGGTCTTTCCAATAAAAAATATTGGGGAATAGTCATCGTTGGTAGAAAATTTACCGGAATCATAATTTGATCTACGAATAAAAATTTTTACAAAGAGGTGATTCGACCTGTAAGGGAGTTATTTTAGAACGTACCGCTCCCCGTACTGCTAGTGAATTAAACAAATATTCTTATTGTAGCCATTTTATTTTATGCATTGTACTAAATGTGCACACAAAAATTTTAACCGATTCTAAAACTTAATTTAGCACTTAAACCACTTTATACATTTAGAATTACGTCACACAATTCTATCCGCTCATACATTCTTATTCATCTATTTGTAAAAAGTTACTTTAATCGGAGAGGTACAAATAATACTTTGCACAATAAATGTAATAAATCGCGCGTGCATAAAATAATTTCTAATTAAACAGAAGACAAAAAAAAAGAAAATATAAATTAAACCAAAATGAAATGAAAACAAAAATTATCTAACAAAAAAAAAGGAAACATTCGTTCAAAGTTCATCACGTAGCAGTGTATATCGATTTTTGGATGGTGCTAAGTTTTTGAATGCTGATTCCGGTGGTTGTGTCCCTTTTTTAGCATCACTCGATGATAGTTCTGGAGTAGTTTCAGGTCCATAATGAAATTCTCTACACACATACGAAAAACAATCAAATAGAAAAACCTTCCAATTAACTCAAAATACAGACCTGTGCAATTTGCCACTATGAAGGTCTTCTAGGAATTTTTTCAATTTTCCAGGAGTATACATATCATTAAAATTCGAAAACAAATACATGTGTCGAAATGAATCAATAGCTATCAATGGTAAATCAGCTTGGGTTTTTCCCAAATGATTTAACGGATGCGCAAAACGTTTACCATCAGCTGTTAAAAAGTTGATATTTTCTACAAAATATTAATATTTTCATTTTCAACATCATCTCATCGTAATAATTCTTTTTTATATTTACGCTTTTCGGAAAGAAGTTGACTTTCGACAATAGTTTTGTAATTTTTTACTGTTTCCAAATCATCACTAGAATGGAACAAAATTAAGAACGGCAAACCTTCTTCGGTTAATTCCTCGGCATTTTCAAAAGTTATTTCTCTGCAAAATAATATTTAATTGAAATAAAAAAAAAACAAATTTACTAAGGCTTGCGGATAAACGAAAGCAGTGTACAAGGAGCCGAACATAGTAATTATATAAAAATTGGTCGACTACAGTTGACTGATCATGAAGTCATGATGAATAACAACCGAACATCAAAAAACAAGTTATGAATAGGAACCTTGAAGGAAGAAGGACCAAAGGTGGGGAAAGAAGAAGGCGGCTTCACAATGTATCCAGATATGCAAGAATCCTAAGAATACCTAACTGAAGCTCGAATCAAATCAACTGGAAGCGTAAATTGGATGACGCCAAGGTCAGTGTGATAAAGTGAGAAGGGATGATAAACGAATATATAAAAACCACAATTATATTCTTACCTTACTAGAGGAACACATTTTTCTTGTACCCAAATGTTCATTTCGTCCAAACTATTCATATTACCAGTGTATGTTTCATCATGTTCGTGAGAAACTTCAACGTCCGGTCTAAAAACAATGATTGGTACTCCTGCAATTAAAAAATTATGTAAATTAAATTATTTCAATTTTTTTTAGTATCTCATAATAAACACATTAACAATTAAGTGCCTGTGTATATAGTAGAAAACATTACAAAATTTCCAATTCCATATCTTATTTTATAACGAACAAAATTTTAAAATGTCGGTTCTCTCATACGGTCGTGAAGGAATTCGTCAAACACTGTGTAAAACGAACAATCAGGCGGCCATTTTATATTTAAAAAAATTAGACGCTGTGTTTCACAATGTAAAAAGTGACTTATTTTGACAAAAAAAGTTCAACAAAGTGAAAAAAGTGAGTAGTGGACGCCCAACAGTTTGGTTTAGGTATGTACTGCATTGTTATAAGTTTTCGCCTTGCCGACATTTTCGAAATTATATTTGATTACAGATTACACAAATAAATATTCCTTTTTTTTCTATTTGAAACGTTTCTGGGTTTTTCTTATTTTCCCAAAGTTTCAAATAGAACATCTTTTAATGCTAGAAGTTTGATTTTATAAAAAAAAAATCAAACCAAATTGATAAATATCTCGGCTTAAATCCACCTACACTGCACAGCAAAAGTGATGCAACAGTGAAAAACATATAGAAAAAACAATTTTATTAGCCCATATCATTGTTTTATAACAATGTGGTTTTCCTAAATCTTTTTTCTTAAAATTATTTGCTGTAGTACTTCCCTCAAGGTAATGCGTAATCATTGTGTATATATTACAATTACTAATCCTGCAGTTAAAAAATCAAGATAGCTACATAAAAATGGAACAGCAAAAGTATTTGAAATTGTCTAAAGTTCCAGGAATTCTATTTATGGAATCATGAATGTAGACTAAACGTTAGCCTTAAAGGTCTGAAATTTCAAATTCAGTTTATTGTCGGCTGTTTATAGGCATTGCATGCAATTATGTAATTTTTCTGTCGAAATGCAGTGAAAAGAATCTACTTTAGAAGAAAAAAAAGTGATAATTGGAATGCATAATGACTTAAAATCATTAAGGCTGTTAACAAACACCGGTCTACGATTTCACGAGGAATCAGTCAGTATGGTGAAAGAAAAACATTGAGAAAAACTATTAAGTGATCTGGAAAACCGTTATATTATAAACAAAATTGAAGAAAACCCATTTGAAACAGCTACTAATATTACAAAAACAATAAATTCAGATTTTAACCAAAATGTGAGTGTTGATACGGTTAGAGGATCCATAAAAAGTACAGATTATGACAGCTGCACACCACGTAAGAAGTTTTTTGTCAGTGACATTAAAAAAGAAAAACGAAAATCCTTTGTCAAGAACTACTTAAACAAGCCCGTGGACTTTTGAAAATATCTGTTATTCTCTGATGAGAGTAAATTCAAAATTAGCCGTTGAGATTTTTATTATAATAACAATTACCCAGAAGCATTTATATTACTAATTGCCTGATACATTTCACTGGAATGCCGTTTTATTATAAAAGTAAATTATTCTTCCACCACCAAGTTGTTATTCTACATTTTAAATAACCAAGTAAACTTACCTTTTCCTACAGATTGAAGTGCATGAAAATAGAAATACGAAACATTATGTTAATAAATTAAAAAACATTTTTAGACACAGTTAAAATAGCTAGTAAGATCCACAAATTTACTATTAAAAAGTGAAATATTTATAAATTCGAAATAGAACCAAACTCAACTTAAGGTTTGTAATAGTTGATAAATTTAATATTTTGAATTGTTTGTATGATTTGTTTTTCCTCACCGATGCTCCGACCTCAAGTTTTATTGTATTAGAAAATGCACCCTTCGTACTCTTAGGATGGTCTTATTTAGTTGAAAAAAAATAGAAGTTTTTTAATATTTGGTACGAATGATTAAAATAGTCGAGGGTATTTTGTCCGTTTTTAAATGTACTTCTCTTATAGCTATATTTGTTTTTAATTTCGAAGTAGGATATGATCTGTTAATATTATTTGCTATCCAAAAAATAAATTAGTTCAATAATTCAATTATAATATATAGTTTCTGAGACGATAAACAATTATTACCTGGTGGATGCATTTGAGCCACAACATCACCAAAACCAACATGAAATTGACAATCTTCTTTTAGGTTAGTAGCAACTCTGCGGAAAATGTTATATTCGGGCATATCTCGTCTGTAAAAAAAAAGGTATCCCTACATTTCATAACTCATTACAAATGACTTCCGGCTAATTTACCGATCAAAATAACCAACAATTATTCGTTTCTTGGCATCCAACATTTCAAGGTCCTTTAAATTGTGAAACTCCTTAATTGGATCTTCTAATTGTTTTTTAACAAACTCTAAAAATGCGTCGGCTGATCGTTGTCCACGGTATTCCCTCTTAATTGGTTGTCCATTTCGAATAATTTTTAATGTAGGATATTTGGAAATTTGAAATCTAGACGCTACAGGTGATTCTTTATCGCAATCAACTTTACCCATAACGACTTTTCCAAGATCAGGGAATGCTGCCATTACCTGAATATAATTGCGGTGTGGTATTTTTGTTTGTTTACATTTTAATTATGCTTACGAAATTACCTTATCAGCTGCTTCATCGAAAATCGGTTGTAATATGTTACTAAACCTGCACCATTCGGCATAAAAGTTGATAAATACTAGTTCATTAGATGCTGTAATTTTTGAATAGAATTAGTGCAAAATATTTCCTAAAGTTGATGGAAGAGAATATTCGCGATATAAAATTCTACCGTAGCTTTGAAGAAGGAAGTTCATTATTAGGACTGATCTAGATTCGATCCTGAAACTTAGTCGCGGCAAAGTCTAGAGGCTTAGCGAATTTTATTAACTTTTGTGAAAATCCTACATCTAATACGAGAAAATACATTTTTTATATAAAATATGTGTGGGTGGTTTGAAAAGAATTTTTTTATATTCGGTTTCTTCCAATTTTCCGAGGGATCGAACAAGTGATTTTCGGTTAAAAAAACTTGTTTTCTTACTTTAGCTTGAAATGGGGAGAAAACAAAATCGTATATCAAAACCTTAAGAGACGGTCACAAAATGTTTATAGGAAAAATTCCAAATTAATTAATACCTGCTGGTGAAAATAAGGTGAGACATACAAATAGGAAAATAATACAAACATTGATGAGGACCCGACCCCGCCCTCCTTTGATTTTTTTTTTGTTGCCTGATAAACTTCACTTCAGTCGTTAGTTTTTTACGGATAAATTAACGAATTTTCATTTAAAAATATTTTCTATTTAAGAAATTTGTGAACAATAAAATTGTAACTTTCTTATCTATAATATTAGGTAATGAGTATATCTAGAACTAGATAATGAAATAAAATATTCTAATATAGAATTTAATTTACCTAGGGTCATATCCAAATTACTTGAATTTAGTTGAACAGCACCGCTATCTGTAGGGTTGTAAAATAAATAAGCAACCTGTAAATAATAAAAAAAAAACTGTTTAGTTTAACAATAATGATTGGAATTGATTTGTTTCAGTATCATTAGTTTCGCCTGATTTTAACATTTTTCAAGAAATTGTACTAGAAATACAAAACTTATGAAGTTAATCATGAATTTTTAATGTTAAAGAAATATTTTTTTTTAATTATTAATATTGATTTGTTTGTACAGTCTTTCATAATGTTGTCATCAAAATGTTTACAATACCGACTAAAAAAGTGAGGTTAAATTATTAGGAAATGCTTATCATTGTCACTAAATAGAAAAAAATTAGAAGAAAAAGTAAAATTAAAGCGAGAAATTCATAAATAAGCAAAAGGAAAGGTTTTCTTCCTATTATTTTAGAAATTAATTAATTTTCGTGGCATTTTCCTTACAGACAGCGGCTATTTGTACTTGCAGCACTTACCATAAGAGTTAAGAAAAATACGCCTCTCATACTGTCGAAAACACTCATACTAATAAAAATTATTTGAATTCAGATATTTTCAGAACAATAACAATCTAATTTTTTTTAAAAATTGCATTTAGATTTTTGAACTGACGTGACGACAAACTTTTTTTTTTATTGACGTTGACAAAAGGAGCTCAGCGTTGCCCTACAAAATAAAAGAAAATCTGAGCCTATTATAGATAAGCAGTAAATAGAAGAGGAAAACCTTTTTTTGTGAATGACATGGCCCGCAATGAGGTTTTTTTATTACATATTTCATTCCAAAAACCACGTGGCCTAAAAAACATTTTTACAATTTTGTATTTGACGTTATTTTGAATCCAAATAAAAAAATTAGTTTATCAATTATCAATTAAATTACTTATAATTTTGTGCCTGAAGGAATACACACAAAAATAGTGTATGTATTGTCTTCGACGGTTCGTCGAACACATATGTACGTACATGTTCCCAATAATCATTGAAAATACTTAAGCTATAGGCATAATGCACCGCAACGTTCCGTTCCGCTCAAATTTATCATCTAGTCACAATGACACCGTTCCGTTCCGACAATATCAAAATAATAAACCTAGTTCCAAAATAGGTCAAAAATAGGACATTTTTTTGTATTACCACCTGTATCTTTTTAAAGCCAGGTTTTTTAAAAAAATAATGCTCCACAATGTTGTAGAGCATAAAATAACCTTAAAAACGGTATATTAAACTATATCATTCAGACAACATTCATACTCTGTATCTGACTTATCATTGGAAAATGTACAAGTTTTATTAAAAATCAC
>JANSTT010018687.1:0-13238 GCA_026745375.1 Platyura marginata
ATGCAAATTGTAAAGGTGTCCGGATTAGCTTGATGTCCGGATTACCGAGTGTCCGAATTACTGAGTCACCACTGTACAATCGAAGCCGAATTAAAATTTACGTAAAATTATTAAAATGACAATTCTCAGGTTCAGTGCCATATTTTCAGGCTCTGTGTGGCACATTTGCCCGATTGGCCCAAAATTTGCCCAGAGATTTTTTTTTTTTTAAACTTAAACCTCAAAATTCGGATGCAATCGGTGAACGATTCAATTCAATTCAAGAGATTCTAAGTACATCTAGGTACATCTAAGGACATCTGAATCTACTGACACTGAGGCATGGGAGTGACATAATATCATTTGAATCGTTCTTCCTTTTTTTTTTTTGGTAAAATAACAAACTTGATGGTTATATCAACCGCAAGTAATTGATTTGATTGTAATGAAATGTGCGCTCGGTCTTAAAATTTTATTTGCCATTAATATTAACACGATGGTTGCCACCATATAAAAATAAAGTAATTACTCAGGTAATTGCACACTGTAAATACCATTGTAAAGTGATTGTTTACATGTTAATTTTATTGTGCTAAATTTATGTTTTGTGATTTGTGCTATTTTATGAGTATCAGTGCATGATCAGTGGGGTGGATTGCTTTTTAAAAACTGACATTTGCTAAAGCCCTGGGGGCGGAAAACTTGTGTTATTGCCTAAAAATCTTAAGTTTAAAATTTTGTCCAAAAAAAATTATATTTGATGGTCCCGCGACTCGTTTAAAGGTCAAAATTTTGTAGTTTTTTCAGTTTTTGACCTATATCTCTTCAACGAATAATTTTAGCTGAATTTGATGTATGACAAAGTTATAGATTATTAAATTACCTTTAAAATGATATATAACATGTCAACAACAACCACAGCTTCACAATTTGGGCTATGTGCTTGGGGTTGTTGTCTCGTTGAAACATAAACGATGATCCTAAGGTTTGGCAGCTTTTTCTTTAAGAACTTTTAAGCCTCAGCTGAGTTTCAAACAAGAAAATAGGCGCAGAAACTATTCGACGTACATTGAGGAAAGCCGAGAAAATAAATTACAAAAAAAAAATTCAACATATTTTTTTATGATTACATGTGTATTATTTGGGATGGTTTATGTACAAATCTATAGTGTACGATCAATTTTGAGAGCAACTGTACTTAATTTTGATGTTATAAAAATTGAATTGAAGCAAGAAAAAAACGTTTAATTTAATTGCCCAAGTAAAAGATAGTAAACACCCGATTTTTTGTTTTTCTAAATTAAAAGATTAGATTTTTCCGGAACTGCCAACTGAAAAAAACAAAAAGATTTAATCATTAAGTCACGAATGGTATATTACACTAGAATTTAGTATGCATATTTGAAATAACGGTGGTGCACGCACAATCATAATAATAAAACTTATGACCCACCGGTGGGTCATGTGACAGGCAACGTGTTGAAATGGCATTTTGTTCGGTTTAAATTTAAAGCTTATTGTGTAAAAAAACAATTACTTTCCTGTCTCATTAAAATAAAGAAGTTATATATACCTAATTTACTGTATAATGTATACGAGTATATGATGTATACGTGTGTACATACTGTAAGATAAAATTTGTTTACTTATCAAAATTCTAATTTAATATACCTAACTGTAATAATAAATTAAGTTAACCTCTCTCTTAATAAAATATATATATTCAAATCAGTCATGAGTACATTTTTGAATTATCAAAGAACAATACCTCTATAATAAAATGTTTTATCATAATATATTTCTATACTTTTCACATGAACACCGTAACATTTATATGGATAAAGAATGATAAATGCGAGAGTTAGTCATTATGTGGTTGAATCATTGTTGTGCTTTATATAGTAATGGCTCAATATATATTTATATTTTTTTTTTTATGCCACATGCACAGGCACACAGGCCCAAATAACATCTTTATGGAGTGTCACCAGTTTTTTTTTTTTTTTTTTTTCTCTTCTTTTTATTTTTGAAAAAAAGCACATAGTTGTTGGTAAAAGGGAAATGAAATTTACTTTTTTATATTTTCAGGAAGATTAATTTTAAAATTTTCCTTTTTTTTCCAGACCGAATCCGTAGATAAAAATTCCAAATACGTTATAATGAAAAATTCACAATAAGCAAAAAAAATATTCGCACGTGTAATTAACAAAAAAAAAACACACATTTTTACTTTGAACTCCTACTTTTATTACCAAAAATCATGAATAAATTAGACAAATTGAACAATGAACAATCAACACCCATTTGAAAGAAAAGAAGAAAAAAAAAACCATCAACCACAAGTTTATATTAAGCTAAAACTAAAAAACAAATTGGTACAATAAAGTTTATGGCTCCTTTTCGAAATCAACCATAAAAAGTGAAATTTAAGTAGTGCATAAATTAACATAATGATAATGAAGTCAATAAATTATTTTGGTAAAAGAACATTTTGCTTCCACACACTAAGCTATGTAGTGCTAAATAAAAATTTAAGGAGTGGAATTAAAAAATTTGATAAATTAAAAATTGTTAATTTTTATAATTTTGGACATTTTGAATCGTATATATTACGAAAAAAGATTTAAGCTACGCTGAGACGATAATATGTCTAACTGTTCCTATTTGTGACAAAATATTCATATTTGGGACAAAATGTTCCCATTTGTGACAAAATGTTCCCATTTGTGACAAAATGTTCATATCGTTTGAACAACAATCTTATGAACATATGAGCATATGAAGCGAACATGAACACCCAAGCGTATGAACACAAATATCAACACTTTAACAGTTAACAAATCGTCTGAACGTAGCTTTAGTAGTAGGTAAGTGACATCAACTGTATTCGCGATAAATGATGCGTTCAGCTAGAGACCTAAAATTTCGACAGTAGCTGCATAGTGGTTGAGCAAAATAAGGAAAATCCCCCCCCACTTTGATTTCCTTTTATACAAACTGTTTTTTTTTTCGTTAAACTGGGCGGCTTTATGTAAGGTGATTTGTGACTGTTACTTGTCACTTTATTTGAAGTCATTTCTACTAAGGTGACTGTCAACAAGCAAATCACAAAAAAGTGACAAAAGATAGGTGACACCAAAACAGGTGTCACATACGTAATTTTGTGTAGTTAAATTTGTTTTACAATAATAACCGTTAATTAATTCATTACTCACAAGTAGCCACGACAGAAAAATAAAAAACAATTATTTTGACATATCGACGCCATTTTTTGTATACCGTGAAGTTAGCTGAGTTCACATTCTTGACATGTGGCTACAATACATGAACAATCACTTTTAAAAGTCCTTAAAGTAATAGTCACCAATCACCTTACATGAAGTCGCACCTGGTTTTTTTTGTATTTTCTATAACTAAAAAATTAAATTTCGAAAAAATTATTAATACAAAATAATAATTATTTTTGGTGCGCCTTACTATTAACCCTTATATGACAACCCAATCCCCCTTCCCCCACATACTAAATTACTATAAAAAATGAATTTCTTTTAATTTTTAGGTAATATGAAACACAAAAAAGCTTTTATTTTCTGTGTTCAATAAAAGGGAGTCATAATTTTTACCTTACCATTAATCCTCCTAGGACAAAAATACAAAATTATATAAAATGGCTATTTCCTCATATTTCTTATATAAAATTGGAAAAAAAAGCTTTGTCTATTTGCACACAATTCTAATGTGTGTGTGTGCCTGTGTTGAAGTTTCGGTTCTATTCACTGGGCAGCCTATTTTTTGAAATATTCGTCTAAGAAGAGTAATCACAATTTTATGTGTACATAGTAAAAAAAAATTGGTGAAATCTATATATACCATAAAAAAAGAGGGGAAGGAAACTGATTAAACATTTAAATGGCACTTACATAAGTATATGAACAATTAAAACATAAATTAGTAGACGAATTTAGGCTTAATATGCTTTGCTCGTGGGTGGGGTAGAAAAACTCGGAAGAATTTCATTAAATTTACGTTGGGTTTGATGATTTGAATTGTTTTTAATAATTTTTTTTTTTTTTTTGGTGAAATGATTTAGATATTTAGACATTTCTTTATATTTATAACACAGTCCTGTTAAGTATAATAGATAATTTCTTAAATTTAATTTTTAAAGTAGGTAATAACCAGTAAAGATGGAGTAATTGGCTATGTCGATCGATTATAATATACCCTTATGAGTACTTGTTTATTATTTACAACTTTGTCCGTGTCTATTTTGTCTGTACAATAAATTTAATTGGGTAAATTGGATACAAATGATTAAAAACCCTGTAAATGACATAAAACTAATTGCAGCGCCATAACGGTATTTCGTGGAACATTTTAGTCTACGAATGAAATTTTCAATTTTTTATTCTCTATAATTTTCGTCATAGTCATTTTTTCTTTAATCTAAATACTTTTCGAGTAAATGATTAAAAACCCTAGTTATTCAATAAAATTTAATACAGCGCCATAACGGTAGGTCGTACAACTTTTTGGTCTATCAATGAAATATGTATTTTTGTATTCTCTATAATTGTTGTCTTATTCATTTTTTCTATATTTTGACTAGCTTTCGAGTAAATGAATTGTTTATATAAAAATTAACATTAACCCTAAAGCGCAAATTTTTTTTATAACAAAAACGCAAGAGTGAGTATACAATTGTTGTGAATACATTTTTTTCTCTCTATAAAACTTAAAAATAGTAAAAAAAAAAACTCCGGTTGAGAAAGTTTTACCTTTAAACGTTATAGGGGTTTCTTCTTGCTCTGCGTATTCCAACGGACTCCGTCTTGCGCTTTAGGGTTAATATCGTACGGATATAAAAAAATCTGTATTTTCATATCGACAGGTAAGACTTTTGAATGTGGTTGGGCCACACTGAACGTTATTAATACAAATATATCTTCAATAATTGGTGGGATCAACATTCAGAATAACTCAAATGATGAAATATCTGCAATATTGCACAAATATACAAAATTTAATATAATTTGGGAATAATTTCCACTTCTATAATGCCAATTAAAATCTTGTAGTTACATACTACATATACATACATATAATACCAATATGATATAGGTACATATTCAGTATATTCCGAACTATTTGTACTGTGTCTATAATCGAAATAAATTAATCTGAGGATCTAAGCTCATTTCTAATCCAATTCAAAATAACACAAATATCTGTTGACTAAGAAATTTCAATCTATATACATATACAGATACATACATACAGATATATAGGACACTAACAAAACAAATTTTGTTTGCACAGAGTAGTTATTCGTTATATATGGCAAATCATTTCAATTCATAAAACAATATTATTGATTATTTATGTAATGTTGCAGAATTTTTCTATTACAAATATTTCTTACTATTTAAGGTTAATAAAGGATTACGAAGTCATTATTCTTTATTTATCTGTAGTATATATACCAATTGCAATAGAAAAACTACCCCCATACTATTAGGGTGAATCAAATTGGAACATTTTTTCATATCGAACTGACAATATCGCTTCATTCATTTGGTGAATTTTTATTTTTTCATTTTTGTCCGACTTGACCGTTTCTGATTTCTTTCTTTGGGGTTTTTTGAAGTTACTGGTTTTTTTTTGTATACAAACAAGCCACAAACTTTTAGTGGCCCTAAAGTAGAACATTCGACAAGAGGGGAGAAGTTTTGCAGAAAGTCATGGAAAATGCTGTTGCGTTTTTTTTTCTATGTAAATGAAAGGCGAATTTTTGAATGATTTCGGATTATGGCAATCTGCCGTGTTGTTAAATGGCAATCGGATTCAAGCAATACCTTTTTTTTTTGTCACTATCAACTTCGGTTATCCTTCCTGAGCGTGGCATATCTGTAACATCAAAATTGCCAGATCGAAATTTAGCGAACTAAGTCATATTCACCATACACAGTACATAACTTTTTGTGAGGTTGCGATGCATTTCTTTCTTTTCGGAGCAATCTCTTACAAAATAAGCTTGAATCATCAGATATCAGGTGACATAATGAATTTAAAAATTAAAATGAAGTTAGCTACAATTCAAGACAGATATGTCCATTGTCCATTTATTAGAAAACAAACGCAATGA
Source organism: Platyura marginata (assembly GCA_026745375.1). Taxonomy (NCBI): domain Eukaryota; kingdom Metazoa; phylum Arthropoda; class Insecta; order Diptera; family Keroplatidae; genus Platyura; species Platyura marginata. Next base: position 6,125 of record JANSTT010018687.1, read on the forward strand.
CTTATTGATCAACGCAATACATTAACTCTGGCAGCGGCCACTTGACCGATATTGTATTGCAGGGATTAACAAAAAGGCGAGGCCTACGATAGACGTGTGAATGTGTATGAGTTGTACTTGGGAAGAGACCAAGCGCTGTTAACCGCTTTTGTATTGTATTGTATTTATAAAAATCAGCTGCTGTGTAAATTGAGTTGGACATGGCTGGTTTTAACAGTCAAACAGTTAATGTTAATAAATAAATAAATATTGGATTATGTCTTTCTCTCTGATCCATATTTTTATTTTTTTTAATTTTTTTCATACAAAAACGATGCACCCTACTTTATTAAAGTTGCTCTTCACTATTTTTCCAATTTTCTGTCTCTATAATTTCTTATATGCACAAAAATATAGAAAATGAACTTTTCTTTTCAATTACGTTATGGTACACAGAGGAAAAATATTGTAGTACACTTTCAAAACGTAATTCTGACTTTGATCAATATGGAAAATTTGGCCATTCTTCAGGACGAACCTTTTCCTAAACAATTTTTTTATTATACGGTATAATACATCAACCCAAGGGGGTGGATGCGGAAAATTTTGTACCGAAATTGTGATACTAGATTTTTTTTTTTTATATAATTTTCTTCTTTTTTTTTCTTACCACCCCCTCCCCATCCACTCCACATAAACTATTAAATATTCATCTAAATCTTATCTTTGTGTCAAAATCGCTGAAGTTCACAAACCAGTAAATTGAACAACACCACAGCACCAACCACCACCAAAAAGTCCTAACCCTTCTTAATTAAGAAACGTTGACAAAACATAAATTTTAATTTTATTTATTAGAAACTTAACCACTTTGAGAAAGGTGTCAATTATGTACATTGGTCTGGCTAATTAAAAACGCTTAGCTCACTGTATATACTCGTATATATATATAATGTTAAAGTTAACCCTATGTACAACATAGCTAGCGTTTGCCTTTACTGGTTGTGGATAGAGGATTTTCTGTGGTGTATTGATATAATGGATGTAACATAGAAAAATATTGTTTTGCTGTCGAAATTAATTTCAAAAGTATTGTGCATTGCATTAAAACACAGTATAGGAGGAGGAGGAACCCTTTTTCGAAAGGCTTCCGGGTATATGTAGCGGTTGAACCGAATTAAACTTTCTACATCATATAATGGCTTAAAAGTTTTGGCCAAAGAAATATATATATATATATATATAAGTAGTACATAAGGAAGGCATGTTCTTCTTTACAAACCATTTTGAGACATAAGAATTTATAGTATGTATATAATAATTATAAAATTATTTTCCAAAATATCTGGATAGATTAGTTTTTGTATATATATGTATGGAGTACATATACATACATACTACATACATAGATCCATGCTTCTTCGTGTTCTTAGTAGTTACATCGTATATTTATCATTAATTAATTTAATTTTTAACTTAATCATTGCTTAAAGTTTGAAACTCAAGGATAATACCAAAATTACATGTCTTATCTGTACAAATCTAGATTATTATCGAGAAGATGTATGGTAAGCAAAGAATGTACATTTAAGAACTGGAACTGGACGTTGACTATTCGAAAACTGAGTTTGAGACAAAGATCTTAAACAAAATCTATGGACCAATGATAAATGCTAACGGAGAATACATGCACAGATGCAATAGCTATCGTTAAGTTTATAAAACTGGTCAAAGAATCAGGTAGTGTGAATATCTGACTAGAATGAGTGACGTAAGGCCACAAAAGAGAATCCTAAATTATAGATCTTTGGAAAAAAGGAACAGCTAAAGACCACGCAAAAGATGGATTGTAAGACCAATACTCATATGAGGGCGATGAAAACAACATATAGAGAGGGTAAAATCTCGAGAAAAATCTATGGCCCAGCATACAAAATTCGTCACTATTGAAGGAAAAGATGTCGTACGCTTTGTAAACTATAAAACTAAACTGACGGTTGAGATGAGCTGAACATTTGGAACCAATGGGGACATACAGATCAGAAAGAGCAATCCTGGCCGTCTGATCAATAGGAGACTGAGACTGAGCCTACTCTTTAAATAAAGATCTGTGAACACTTAACATTAGTAACTGAAAAACGATTGCAGAAAACTAGGGTTTCTGGACTCCACTCGATTCGACTCGGACTCGCCGAGTATTTCGGCAATTACTCGGACTCGGGACTAGACTCTTATGATTGCCGAGCCCGAGTCTTTGAAATTTTAATAGAAAATTTTTATTTAAACAATTCATCTGGATGCAGATTAATGCAATTATCATTTATGTCATGTAAGATATGCATAGCCACTGTCCCTATGTCTTCAAGTAAAAGACAAAAAAAATTCTCCTAATTCACTTTAAAATCAAATAAAATTATTTCACGATCACTTCTAACACTCTTTATATATCCCTTTTTCCATACAATCATATTATCTTGCGGTATCGAAGATAATTGGTCGTAATTCTTTAGTCGTACTATTGACGTTCCAGTCCCTAGGACTCGGATTCGAACTCGGACTTGGCGAGTCTTAAAAATTTTAGACTCAGACCAGCCGAGTCCTGAAAATCCAAGTCTTAAGAAAATAGAACCAGATGGATGCAAATTGTATAGGAAGCTCAAGCTATAATGGAAAATGATGATTTTCTATTAAATTTCTCACAAAGAGTTACAGAGCTTTTGCACACATTTGCACAGACGCTTTTTGGAAGAGATTTAAATATTGAATATTTGAATTGTTCTAAAATTTTCTTAATTTATGGATGCTTGAACATTTAGGCATCCACAAACAATTCTTCTGGAACTTTTTCGCTTTACCTAATTAAGTAGGTACGTCCATATTAAATTACCGAATAATTTTTTTTTAATATATCCATGCTTCAGGAAATATAATCCTGAATCCTTTGTATAATTTAAATTCATAAAGGTAAAGCTCAAAGTTTTTTTTGGAAATGGTGGTGTGGTTGAAACAAATTTAAAATAAGTATAAAAGCAACTGATCCTGCCCGGAAATTTGCAACCAACCGGAACATCAAAATATAAAAGTCATTAAAACTGATGGTGAATCTGCCGAATTCGTCTTCCATCCAATTTACGGGTTCCTACAGTTTATGTAATTGTAGATATAGTAAGGACGGGCCAAAAATAATATAAAAACGGAGCAATGGAAAGGGGGAGGCAGTAAATTAAGTAGTGGAAACGAGTTTCAATCCAAGATTACAAATGTAGTAATTCTAATTACTAAGGAACGGATATTAATCAACTAGTAAATCAATTGGTATAGGTACCTAGCATGAAATTATTTGATATTTCTGTGGCCATTTACCAAAAACAACTTAAGTCTACTTAGATTATAAGGAAAAAAAAATTTCTACAAAAAATATGGTAATTTTTCCTGGTAAACTGAAAACTTTAGCCGCTAAAGTCTGGTAAATGGCGACAGATTTTCTTTTGAATATAAAGTTTGAAACAATTAAGTGAAATCTTGTGTTTTCCATAAAGTTAATATTAAGTGGTAAGAATTAATACAATAAACTCCTTTGTGCACTGCTGCTCTACCAACTAATATCCACCTTTAAAAAAATAAACAAAAAAAACAAAAACAACCCAAAAATATGTTTTTCTACTCACATAAAATCGTTAAATGAATATCCATTGAAACTGGTTCTCTAACTCCATTATCTGCTGCACATTGATATATTCCGGCATGATGTCTATCAACTCTATCAAGTATTAAAGTTGAGCTATCTGATAAATGAGTTGTTCCCGAGTATATATCCTGAAAACAAAGAAAAGTAACGATGAATAATCACAAAACAACAAGTAAAACTTCTTAAACTTTCTTATACTGAAGTTTATTTCAACAAAACTGAAGATTATATGGGGCAAGAGATTGATATGTTATTTTCAACAATTTGTTTTTCCATGTACACACTTCATCAAAAAAAAAACACCGAAGAAGGAAGTCTCAAAAAGAAAGTACATGACTTCCAACTTTCATAAATCGCTTAAGAAAATTGCTTTGTTTTTAATCATAGAAAATATTATTTCTGTGTATTAACAGAAAAGATCTATCGTGTTATTTAAGAAGCAGAAAGAAAAAAATTCTAATATACAAAGTTTCCAAAACCATATCTTTAGTATTAAGAAAGTTCAAAATTGTGTTAATTTTTTAAAAAAAAAAAAAAAAAAACGATCAAGATGTTCGTCGAACTCTATAATTTTCTTTCATTTTCTTCAATCAAAAGTTTTATTATTATTAAAGTTTTATTTTAAAAATTGTCCCACTATGGCGGGATTATTGTTTCTCACGATCCGCCGCTGAGTCCCAATTCGTCATCAAGACTATATTTTCTGCTTGTATAATATTGTGTGAATATTCGTTCCAATGACTAATTAGCAAGCTTAGATTAAAACCCATATTACTATAAAATGTAATACTCGAAATAATTTTTAGCTCTGCATCAAGCAATAGCAATATCAACAGCAAAAAACTCCCAAGAGAATTGAGTCGCTTTTATTTCTAGGAGAACTGACCAAATGGCTCAGAGCATTGAGTGGTTGCCTTTGGAGCGTGAGGTTCCGGGTTTAAGACCTACTGAAGACCGGATGAAACAAGTATGTTAATTTGATACTGAGGCCGAGTGGTTGGATTCCACTTAAAAACAGTCTAAATAATGACATTATCTCAAAAATACCAATGCTTTGTGAGCATATGTAAGGTTTCCGTAAAAAAAAACCCCTCAAAGTGCTGCATTCTTTCACAAAAAAAGGTCGTCATGTCAGAATTATATGTCAGATAAATATATAATTTTGGAGTGGAAGCAGAAAAAAATAATAATTTAGGTTTTTCTACGACTTACGGACTTACTAAATGACTAATCGTTATTTTTAACATAGGCACCGATATTTATTAAGTCTGTTCAGAAAATTTGTCACCACAGTACGAAAGTTTCAATCAAGCCGTGAATATTGAGATATTAACCAAATTTTTAAATTATATCTGGAAAAAAATTTAAAATGCGCGCTGTTTATCTATTTTTGTTGGGTAAATATTTGCAAGTTAGTTTAGCGCGTGTCGACGTCACATCATTTCAGCCAAATAAAATAAATTACAACGTAATTGTGTCGAGTAATTTAATTAATTGAATTTTTAAAGTTTTAGCCCTTGCGAAATTCACCAGTTCATGCTATCAGACTATGTTGCCACAATGTGCCGAACCAATAAAAGGGGGACCTCTTAAGCTTATGTTTCGTACCTGTGGCGACAGTGTAGCACCCGATTCAGGTAAAACAATCTGTCAAGTTAAAACATCTACATATTTAGGTATGTGTGATTTGTAATACAAACTCATTTTTAGAATACCGATGGGTTAGTGCTCCATTATCGGCATGTGGATTCAAACAGTGTTCATCTGGTATCTGTGGTTCCAATTTTAATCAACTTAAGTGGAGTGGGTATTCAAGCAATAAATAAGCAAGGGCACTTCATTTGGCGCAGCCGGATATATCTACGATTTCAAACTTTCTAAATCATCTTTCTAAATCAATCTTTACATTAAATGTATTAAAAGTGATAAATGGTTAAAGAAAATATTTCGATAAATTGTTGCACACACACACACTTTTATACCCGTTCTATCCATTAACGACCGACAATACATTTTTAAGTTGCACATTACCAAGCTTTTTATCTAATTTTATCTAACAATTTTAATAAAAAATTTCGTTTATGGGGGATGTAGCCGAAAGAGTATTAGAAGTATGAAATCTTAAAAAAATTACTAAAAAAGTACGAAAAAAGCAAGCAAAATACTTAAGAGTAAGTCTACTTTTAACAATATTTTTGCCATAAGAGAAATCAAGCGAATTTAGAATAAAATCGGGCAAATATTTGCCTAACATCAAATCAATAGCAGCAACAGCAAACATTTGCCTAATGCTAATACCTAATGCTTGATTTTATCGTCAAAATTTCTATTATTTTACAATTGCCCGATTCAGGCATTTGTTTACCTAATTATTTGTAAATGGCTCACGTTTAGTGAAATTCAAAAGCCTACAAAATAATTATTTAAAAAAAAAAAACCCGATTATTTCTACAATTCTAAAAGGTCTGATAACAGCACTTAGAGAGATACTGTGGTCAACCTTGAACCGAACCCAAAGAAAAAATTGCTCCTGAATCCAAAAAAAATCGGATAAAATAAAAATTTACTCATTTTAGATCTATTTTTTTTGTTCATTTTTTTAGCTTTACTGAATTTAACCCTTTCGGAACCAATACCAATATATTGGACAGCTCTATTGTAATAAAGTTTTGAATTTTATATACACCAGGGTTTTTATCGACGAAGATTTAGATGTCGCAGCCGACTTCATATCGAAGGCAGTCTTTGTTTGATGTTTATTTGCAAATTTTGTGCTGTCAAAGTGAAAATTTTCTGTTCGGAAAAGGGTTAAAAAAAGAACCAAATCCAAATTGGTCTTTATTTGCCCGAAATAAGTAAATTTCCGTAAATTAATTCTCTCCGCTCTCCGTGTATGTAATAGAAAGTTTGTGTTCCGACTTAGTATAGATTTGCAATAGGTCAATACAAAAATACTACGTTCTCTACGGCCTAATCAAAATTTCATAGTTTCATTTGAAATTTCCTGCCATAGTACAATGCAGAGAAATGTTTTTACCAAGAACATCATTAATTTTACTATTTTTTGACTATTTAGCTACCAATAGTTAAATCATTTACGTTTGTGGTAAAATAGTAAAAATATTGACAAAATTACCATGACACGTTTTACTTTTTACCATAAAAAGTACTACGTACATACTATTATAACTATAAATTACTACATTCACAGTTCATAGTATAATTTACCATGAATGTCGATGTAAATGTTAATATTTAGATTAAATTAGTAAAAAAGGAAAAATTGGCTACCCGTATGAGTATTTGTTTATTGTTTACATCTTTGTACGTGTCTATTTTGTCTGTACAATAAATTTAATTGGGTAAATTGGATACAAATGATTAAAAACCCTAGAAATGACATAAAATTGATTGCAGCGCCATAACGGTATTTCGTGGAACTTTTTA
>JANSTT010018688.1:0-13232 GCA_026745375.1 Platyura marginata
AAGTGTTTTATATGTCTCTCCTGACAAATTTAAAAAAATGTTAGATAGGCGGTATTGCTAGAGACAGGACGATATCATATTTATTCTGTCCAAAGACATTACTCATACATCTTCTCACTCTCTTCCTCTGTTATTTTAGGTGTAGGACTAAGGTCGGAGATCTAAGTAATGTAGAGGTGGTTTTGCTGGCAAATATCTTCTAGAAAAATACCTGGAGCAGTGACGAAACGTCCATAAAATATACATTAAATAGTTTTAAATATTAAATAATCATTATACAGTAATACCCCGACTTATGCGAACTCATAGTAATGCGGTTCTTCATTTTTTTTTTCGTTTACCAACTGCCGTCCGCCAACTTCAGTGTTTCTCTGGCACAAAACGTCACTGACACTGGCACATCCGATACTTCAGACCCAGTTCACATGACAATTGCAAGCTTGACAGAAGGTGTCAGCTCAATTGAAAAAGGTTAACAAATTTTTGAAAAAAATAAACTCCAACGAAGAACGCGTTGTAGCTAGAAAGCAAGGAATTATTAACTTGCTGGTCCTAGTCACAGGTCACACTGTTGAGTGTCAAAAATAAAAATATTACGATTCTGTTCTTTTTACCTTTGGGTACCTAAATATCTCTTCAAATCCGAAATTACTACATAGATGCCTACTAGAAGAACAATGAATCTAATTCACTAATTGCGTATTCGACTAATTATTTTCGATTCAGTGACTATATACATATGTATGTATACATATATACACAGAAATTAAGATTCATCATACATATAAATAACAAATTAAATTAAATAAATTTATTTAATGCTAATAATTCTGGGTCATACAAATGCTAAAAAAAAAATTAAAATCCAAGTCATGTAATTCGCTCAAATGTAAATTCAACACAATACATACAAACATAGGCCATAAATGCGGACTTATGTATATATGGATGGATACGTAATTTTAAGGCTCTATCTATCTATCTATCGATATACATATGTACAATTGTACATAGCTAGCTGTTATATAACATCGAGAGATAACGAAACCAACATATACATATATATATATATACATATATATATGTATATATATAACAGTAACCCAACATCATCTGCATTAAAAAAAAAACCTGACAAAAGAACAAAAAAAAAACGAAAAGTCTGAATTAATATTCCACAGCCTCAGTTTTATTTCTGTTTTTGTTGTTGGTTATTCGGTTCACACACGCCTGAGATTTAGCTCATAATAAACCTGTGAGTACTGTGAACCAATTTTTATCGAGCAAATCAGGTTTTACTATACTTACGGTATACATACACACATGCTGGGTGTAATCCAATTTTATATTATACAAGAAAACCCATTGAAAGACTTCTGTGATACTTTTTCACTCTTTGCTTCAGTTAATGGACTCAAATTTTTTTTTTTTTTTTTTTTTGTCTTTTAAGAGCCCAAGCAAGAGATGTTCTCTGTATATCTGTATTATTAGGTTTTTCGATATATGCAGGTATTTGTGTATGGGCTAAAGTTTCCAAACGATTGTACTGCGGGTTATCGAAATTGGGCAATATTCAGAAATTGGGCTATATTTGGGAAGGAAGGAACTTACTGGCTGATTAAGGAAAACGGGACGAAAGTTAAAAAAATGTGTAAGTTTCAAGCTAAAAAGATGGTTAAATTAGGGTGGATCGAAATGACATCATCAACAGGCCCTTATTGTTCCACGAGGGAGCATACGGTCATCCACAAATAGCCGCCATCGCGTTCTGTTCATTACCAAAGCTTTCACTTCCATTGATTCCATCGAAATTAGGGTGGATCGAAATGACAATTAACATTATTAAAATCGGTTAAGAACGACAAAGAAGTATTTTTTAAAAAATTATCGAAAAAAAATTACTTCAAAGTAAAAATTTTAAATAATTACTCCAAAAATGTTAAACTTGGGAATGTCGTCATACATTACTTACATACTTATCATTCCTTCTAAAATAGTTGCCTGACTCCACTGCGTCTCTCCATTGGTGGTAATCCTTGGCGAGCGCTTTTTAATTTTGAATACCCAGTACTCGTAGATCCTTCTCTCCTCCTCTATCTATGTTTTTCTGGGCCTCCCTCGCCCTCAATTTCTTTCTATGTTTTGCAGCAGGTCCTTTTTGCATTTCTATCGTCTGCCATTTTGATAGCATGTCCTGCCCAGCGAATTTTGGCATTCGACATACATACATAATTACTAATTAATCTTAGAACGAATTCAGACACCGATTACGGGAAATTTCACAAAAGCATAGTGACAGATCTTTCGTCGTGCCCCATAAATGACCGGCGATTTTTACTTACGAAGCCGTAAAAGTGCTGATATTGTAGATTGATAAATATTTATTTTTGGTCTTACGGTTTTTACGTTCCGCCAAAATAAACACAATATTCGAGATCACTGCTATAAAGGATCAGTTTGATTCAATGAGACTGGTTTTATACCTTGTCATTCAGAACTCATACAGAATAGTTAAGGCTTCCAACGTAAACCATAAAAGAAGAAGAAGAAGAAAAAAAAATTATCGGAAATTATTTGCGTGAGAACTTTCTTAAGTGATTTTGGGTTTCATGTTATTATTATGTTAATTTTTATTGATACTTTATAGGGTCGATTCTAACTATAGGTAGGCAATGTGAGTGTGTAAGTAGCCCAGACGAATGACCAGCGTTTGTGGTCCCAAAATCACTTCCTATTTCAATGGATCTTTAATTTATGTTTGTATACTTAAGTTATATGCATACGTGTTCGTTGTTGTTGTTGTAAACCCATAAACATTAAATCTAGTTGGACTCATGTTTGTGTCACGTTTAATTTGATAAAGAAAATTAATAAATCTATTAAAGTAACACATCACGAAATTTGAAAATGTTTCATTGTGATTTAAGTAAAAAAATTGCTGCTTAGCCGACATTTTTTTTTTCCAAAGCAAAGCAAAATTCAGCTATAATTCAGTTGTAAATGCTGTCGTAGCTATTGTATATGTATATGTACGTACATTACATAATAAAGGGGTTAAAGCTAGATATTGACACATTACACAAGCTTTTTCTAGCTTTAAAGTTGTTAAGTTAAATGTTTTTACTATTAATAGCGCTTTTACCTTGAATTGCTTTTTCTGATCCATTTGTTATTATAGACATTACTTTGTCGGATGAAACCTTTTCTAAAATGAAACTGGACATCTGATAAGATTACATTGCTAATAAAATCAAGTGATAATGAGAGCGAGAGAGAGAGAGAGATGGAGAAAAAAAAGGACGAAATCAGTTTATTGGCTTGGCATATATACATATAGTGCAACTTTGAATGATATTAAACGTTACGGTTATTTCTTTATTCTGTCAATTCGCCTATCTCACTGGAAAAGTGTTAGAGAATTTTTTTTTCCAAGTAGGTAATCTTTGAAATTGAAACGATTTTGTTTTGTATATACATAGCTAAATAATTATGACAATTTTACGAAAGGATTTTGTGTGTAGACAAGGCTGTGTTAATGCGACAAGGATCAATTCGGTCTAATTGACGATTTGATACCGCCATAAATGCTAATGTGGCCAAATCTACAGTAGCTTTGTTTGTTGTTTTAAATTTATTGGTAACTAAAACAAATGAAAATGGACATCCACATGAAATTATTATTAACGCCGTATACTTATGTAGATAATGTAGGTATATTGAGGAGAAAGGAAAATGGTCACCTTTGACATCAAATTGCAAATTTTTACAAAATTTCTCCACAAAAATAGGAGCCCAGAATAACATAACTCTTTTTAAAGACTACTTTAGGTACCACAATTTTTTTGGTAATAATTTCGTGAATATTTTTTAAATTTTGTTCATCTTTCGGTGTCAATTTTTATTGCAACTTCATTAACACTTTAAAGGTTTTTGCCATTTGTTGACTTTTAATTATTTGTGAAAAGCCTTAAAAAACAATTTTTGGAATAAAACCAGTTAAAAGGGAATTTTAATAAAAATTTTACTTCTTTATTATTTACGACTTTGTTCATGTAGTTCATTTAGTCTGTACTAAAAGAGGACATTTAAATACTAGCAGGGACACCTACAATCTTTTAGTTCTCAGTGGTGAGGGGTCAATAGCCCTACAGCCCCCCCCCCCCAACCTAACCTAACCTAGTCTGTACAACAAACATATATTGGGTTAATTGAATACAAATGATTTAAAACCCTAGAAATAACATGAAATTGATTGTAGCGCCATAATGGCTGGTCATGGAACTTTTTGGTTTATAAATAAAATCTTCAGTTTTTTATTCTCTATCATTTTTGTCATATACATTTTTTCCGTAAACTAAATATTTTTTGAGTAAATACTTAAAACCCTAGAAATTACATAAAATTGATTGCAGCGCCTAACGGGTGTGTCGTGGAACTTTTTGGTCTATGCATGAAATCTTCATTTTTATATTTTCTATAATTGTTGTTACATTCCGACTATCTTTTGAGTAAATGAATGGTTTATATCAAAATTAGGTGCACACTGTACAGTACAGCCAGTAACTTTGAAATTGATTAACGAAATGATTAAACGAAATGAATAAATGAAACGAATAAATGAAATGAAATAAATAAATGAAATGAAATTACTATGGGATAGGAGAACGGAATAACAATTCTCTTAAGACAAAATGGCTTGTTTTACCAAAACGAGAATGATTATACCAACCGATAATCGGTTCACACAAATATCGGCAGAAAATTATCGAAAAAGACATTTGATGGGATTTTCATTATTTATTGACATTTAAATGGTTTTGTAATGAGAATAATTATTGCTATTGTTATGTAATGTATATTTTTAAACTATTTTGAATTGAATTACAAAATATTCTAGGCAATCATAAATTTTACGACAATATTGATCAAATAAAATTCGTAAAAATTTAAATTTTATCTAAATAAATTCTTTGGTGTAAAAATTTTGTCGATTTTTATTAGTACACTAATCTTTGATTTTATCGTTTAATCATCTTGAATTACATTCTACACGTAACTATAATGTATAATATATAATCAAATATCAATGAATATAAAAATAGATTTTTTTTTTGTTTATGTTAAGTATCGTTGACCAAAAATTAAAATTTTATTTTTAACATCTTGATTCATCAAACACCTCGTTTAAACGTTCGTACATCAGAAACTGTCGAACCAAGAAAGTAAATAATAAAGTTACCGCATAGTATTATGCCTATGTATATACCTTTAGGTAGGCAATATTCTAATAAAGCTGTATAATGTATGAAGAAACAAATCGTTTTGTGTACAAACTTGTCTAATAAAACAAAAAAAAAACACAACTAAAAAAAAAAACCAAAATTATGTATGTATGCCATTGACTGACAGTACATTTATAAATATTCTGAACATACGCGTAGGTCGACGCTAAATAATAACAATAAATTACAATATTTTTCTTCTAATTAAAGGCTAATCTGTGGGTTAATTTGAATGTGTGTAGTTTCTTCTTCTTCTTTTTTTACAGAATTTTAATAATTAATTATTTGGAAATATCAAAGAATTCTTCATTCATACAATGCGGCATCGATTTTATTTTAGGTAAAAGTTTAGAATTAGATTGTCCCTTTAGAATTGATATTAATTAAGGTCAATTATGTTTACTTGGACTCGCAGGTCGCTGGTGGGAAGTCAACCGAACGAACATTAACAATGAAATAAATAATTTTTAAAATGGACCACAAAAATCCGAATATATACCTACACAAAAAGTTGGTAAAACCCATTCTATTCAGAAACCTGGACTCTGACTTAGCGAGATGAGACTTCTCTTGGTCGGTCCGTTTGAGAGGAAGTTATTGAGAAAATTTGTTGGACCTATCAATGAAAATGGTTTATAAAGGAAAAGCTCCAATAAGAAAATTGCATCACTTATATAACGATGTTGATATTGTCGCAAAAATTAAAACTGGAAGACTTCGCTGAGCTAAACACGTTTTTTTGTGCAAACGACGACGATCCGATCAAGCGTATGTTGAAAGAAGTGCAAGAAGCACGAGATAGATATGTAGAGTAGACGTAATTGAAAATGATGCTATAAGGATTGGATCGATCAACTGGAGAAGAATTCCCTAGGATAGAGATCATTTTACGAAGAAATTAGCGGAGTCCAAAATCTACCTGGAGTTGTACGCCCAATGATATTAATGATGATTAAGGTCAATTATATTAAATTTCTTTGTTTTATGTTTCTCAAGTTTAGTTAAAACGGCACTTTCTAGAAAAGTGTTCGATTTAGGCCTCTATTAGATCTTGTAGATTTGTTAGGGGTGATCGATGCACCCATTAGATCTTTGGCAGTAATATCATGGCCGCATCATAGAAAAAAAATGTAATAAGTATTACCAAAATTACAAAGAATAAAAAATTGAAGATTTCATTCATTGACCAAAAAGTGCCACACCCTACCGTTATGGCGCTGCAATCAATTTTATATCATTTCTAGGGTTTTTAATCATGTACACCTAATTTATAGACATTATTACACGATTTACACGATTACACGATTTTTTGTAGACGGTTTTGATTTAACACGGTTCAATTTCCATTTTACACGATTTCATTCGAGTTATTATAAATTTGGATTTTGATAAAAACTCTTAATAAAGTCCACTCGTAGATTGCTAATTTTTACAGGTATTCGAACAGGATGTCAAACCAATTTTCCTATGTAAACGATTTCTTTTTTGCACGATTTTATCTGGAACGTAAGTATCTACGATGTAAAGTCAGAATTGGGTGTATTCACAATTCACTGAATATTTATTTTGTGTAAAGAAAAAAAGAAGAAGAAAAGATCAGAACAGAACAGATCAGTCGTAGATAATAAATAAGTAGCCAATTATTTCTTCCTTATTGCGTTTTCATTATACATAAATAATATAAAAGACGTCACTAGCACAGATAAAGAAAAAAAAATCAGGACTCTCTCTCTCCCATACAATATTAAATGACATAAAACTGAAGGATCATTCTATATTTTTTCGCACCTACATGCACTACAGTACAGTGTACATACTATTCTATATAACTAACAGTAGGTACTGCTCATTCCGTCATAAGCACCAATATTGACTACGGTGTTTCTAAAGAATAAAAACTTTGTTGTCGTTTATCCATAAAATGTCATCTCAAAACGGTAATTATGGCAAGATAAACTTTTACGATGGACGGGACAACGGTGTATACTTTTGTATAGCAAACTTTGTTTCTATTATGTACCTTAGCTAAATTTTCTGTTGGATTTTCTTTGGTAATAAAAGAAAACTTCTAAAGAATTTCTATTAAAAACCAGTCTTTAGCGTTATGAAATTTATATAAATTTCGAAAATCAACAAGAAAAATTATTTTTCTATTTATTCAAATGACTATGACATTTTTGGTTTTATATGGAAAAATAAAATTTTCTTCAAAACTGGTATGTTAAGAAATATTTTTCATAAATGATCCCACTTGTTGAGATTACCTTTATATAATCTGGCCGATGTACGGTCGGAAAACTTTTAAACAATATGAACCTTGCAACGATTGATCAGCAAGAATAAAAAATTATATAAAAAGTTTACCTTTTTGCTGTTGTTGTGTACTTATTTTGAGACCATTTTTTGTTAATTAATTATTACACACTTGCCACGATTATATTACGCACAATCACAATTGCCAAAAATCCTTTTAATCTGAATTTACTCACCTGAAAAAGATAAAATAAATAATTAGCTAAATATGCAAACACACAAAGTTATTAATTTAATTTATTTTTAAATCTCTTTTAAATCATATTGTAAACCAAAATGGCGTCCAAATCCAAAGCACAGAGATATGCACTTACTGGTTGATATTTTTAATCCAACTCTATACAAGCAAATTACATTTTACTCATCGTTGCGATTCGACGTACTTATTCGCAAACAGCTTATTCGAATAAGTACGTCGACTAAGTTAAATAAATAAAATGTTTGACGTATGTAAATGTAAACTTAGATTAGAAAAGAAATTGAAAAAAATTCGAGTGTATGTATACTTTTTGGTACTATGGCTTTTAATTACGGGATCCCAGACCTTTTCCCGGCACCATAATCCAGGTTCTAGGATTACTAGGATTACATTACCGGTAAATTTTTTTATTATTGCTCCTAATAAAACTAGGAATGGCCATGATATGGACCAGGATGTCCCTAACTACCACATGCACACGTTATGTATGTACCTACAATAAAATTTTGGTCACGTGGTTCGATTTTCTATAGTCGCCCATCATAATCCTTTTTCACAATTCTTTTGGACCCTCAGTTTTCACTTTGTATCAATTTTATTCGTTGCTATTCATTTGTTCTACGACTTTTTGGATTTCGGTCGTCTTCATCTGTTTCGAGAGCCCCTAAAGTTATGCAATTTGTATATTTTTTTCATATAAATTAGTTTCACGCCTTTATTTTACATTTTAGTGAAAAAATTTATAAAAAAAAGTTGTAAATCTGAAAAAAACTACATTACAGGGTGAACCCTGACCAAGGTATTTGACATCGAGAGTGAACCAAAATTTTAAAAACTCAAGGGATGAAATAAAAATCTGTATTTGAGTGCTTAGATGTATTTATTTGTTCTTTTAATTGTAGTTCCCGGTTCTGGAACAATGTTCCGGGATTGAAACCCTTAGACCTTCTGTACTGTACATAGATTAGAATTTGCTACATAATGGGTTCGTTGTTCTTGACCATACCTACATTAGTTCTAACTATGTATATAAATTATTAGATGTGTATTTAAAAAGTTTTGAATCTCTTATATGTATGTATGTATATATGAATATGTATGTATGCATATGTATAATAATATAATGCAGGTGTTTAGTAGGTATAGACAAAAATCGATCAAAACAATAAATTATGATTTGCTATTTTTTTTTTATTGGACAAGCTGTTTTGATATTTTAATAAATATACTCAGAGCGATAAATTTCATTCATCCGTAAATCTTTTCCTTGTTTTTTTTTCTTTTTGTTGTTGTTGTTGTTGTTGTTTTGTTTTGTTTGTTTTGTTTGCACAGTCTTTATTAAAAGACGAGAAGAGGTTTCTTGCAGAACCAGTTTGCATATACTTACTATAGAAGTAAATTAGTAATAAAAAAAAAAAACAAAAAAAAACAAAAAAAAACGGTGGGAGCGTGTGGAAATGATCTTTAATTTACGTTATGAAGTTATAAAATAATACGATTATATCGATTTCTTGATATTTTCTTTGGCAATTTTATTGGCTAGGGTTCTGGTGTCTGTGTGTATTTCTGCTTTTATTATCTGGAGCTTGTTGCCCTTTTGTATTATTTTTAGTTCTACTTTTGGATTATACACCTCTATTCGGATGAGAATAAACTTTTACATAAAATATAAGTATTAAGGCACTGTAGGGGGGGGGTGTTGATTGTATTGGTTTTTCATTATCATTTTCAGTTTTATTCGACTTATATTTTATTATTATTATTTTTTGTGTGTGTGTGTATGTGTGCGTATGATATTTTTGTTCATTTTTCTTCAAGATTTTTTTTTTCATCTTTTAGAATAAAAAGAAATCACTGAACCGTGCTTATTATATCGTCTACTTTACCTTGTTAATATTATATTCAAAAAAAAAAAAAAATTTAATAATGAAAATAAATTTATCTCGTGTGAACACAGGTGAATGTATATTACACGGAACAAAAAGTCTAGTAACGTGAGAGCGATGGTATTGTTGGGTAATCTATTTTTTGTGTTTTTTTTTTTTTTTTGCTTCTTCTTCTTCTATTTTGATTATGGATGACTTGAATTTCATATTTTTGTAATGTTATGTATACAAAAGGAAGGTGGATCCAAAAGAATAGACTTTGAGACAGTCAGAATACATCGGATTTATGTAATTGACGTAAATTGTTGCACGCAAGATTTCATCAACGATAATAGGGTTTTTTTTTTTTTGGTGCGTTTGTTTGTATGCCTGGTTTAGTGTTTTTCTTTCTCGAAAATTGCTATTTGACGAAATGAAATATTACTATTAAACACATAACTGACTATTAGATGATTTCAATTGTTGCGTTATATTGTAACGAAAATACACATGTTTTGAACAGACATACATACATGATTGGATATACGTACACACATTTTATTTGTTTGGTAAACAATTCCGTTTTTTTTTCTTTTCTCAAGAAAACTAATCAAGATGTCAATCACCTTATTGATGAATTCAACAAATCGACTTAATACTTGTGGAGATTTAGTGGCTATCTATCAGTACTTAATATCATACAGAGTCTTACTAGATTTTGTACTCAGTGAACTTAGAATTGAAAAACATGTCACTTATTGCGTATAATATATTCGTAAGATTAGTTTAGGTAATTTAAGGTTAAATAATTACAATGACGGAAAGTTCAAAGTTTAAAATTTTAATCTGTGTAACAAACCAAAATCTTATTTTTTTAAATCACTCACTGACTCTCAACTGGATGCTCTCAATTTTGTAAAGGTAACGTCATACTTCATTATGATTTGATTTATTTAGCCATTGTAGGTGGGTTTTCTTTTTTGGCTGACTCTACGACTCCGCAACTTCTCGCCAAGTCGGTTCTTAGCCAACGTCGATTTATTCGAAGCTCTTGTGAAGTTATATTGAACTGGTTTTTTTGTAAAAGTGGGGAGGGATTTTTACATCATTTCAGGTGAAAACACTACAACAGCCAAACTCTACAAATTCTCATACTTCTAACATTTGAAACGTTTTCGTCATAGAATCGGCGAATTTAAGCAATTATTCCCTGAAATGATGCCTTAGAATCTTAAATCTATAGTTTTAAGTTGAATCCAAATTACTCAATTTCTGTATAAGGGAAAATATTTTATTAATACTTCATTATCCCACCAACGAAAAAAAGTTTGGGGTCTGAAAATTTAGTGGACTCCAAATTCCACTAGGAGGGTTAAACATCGAAAAGAAGAAAAGAAATTCTATTCCTTTTCGGTTGTTATTTTTAACCACAAATCATTTTGTGCTCTCTTCTCAAGTTTTTAAAAATGCTGGCAAAATGAAATCAACGTCATTTAAACATTTTCCATACATAATGACTATATAAGTCACCAATTAAAACTTAGAGAAATTCTAGCCATTTACAGAACACGCTGTGAACTACAACAAAATGACGTTAAATAAATAGAAATATAATTTCTAAAAAATGGCAATAAAAGTTTCGAGAGGTTCTACATAAAACAAGAACCATGTACCATACAGTTAGGACCTTGAACAACCATCGCGCGGGGCTACAATGTCCTAATGTACAAATCGCAATTCTCGATGCACCCTATTGTGCATACTTTTATTTCCTAACAACTCAATAATCTACTTCCTCTCTTAACGAAACTATGCCAAAAACTTAAATATCTTTTCTGTCAAAGTTACATACTTACACAAAAAATAGATATAGAAGATATAGAAGATGTAGGCATAATGTACGAGTATAATATTATAGAGTATAGTATTCTCCCTTAACTTAATAATCCATTAAAACTTTTGCAATTATTGAATAAATATTGTTCGCTAAATGCATTTCTTAAATCGTTTTCTACACAAATAATATACAGATACTTCTTAAAAACACTGAACTTCCAACTTCACAGAGTGGATAAGTATTTACCAACAGATCATATAAGCAAAAAAAAAAAAAACCTAAAAAGCCTTTACTAACATCCATATAAACATATAATAATAGTTTATATACAGGAATCGGGAACATTAAGTATTGAATGGACAAACAAAAGTATATTACAATCTAGAATCTAGACAATATAAGCAAACATCCCAACAACCTCTCCTCCTGATGGGTGCATACAATATTTGTAAGAAACCTAATTGCTTCCCACAATCGCTATATATATTCGTACTAAGAGTGTGTGTGTGTGTATATCGAAAATGAATTGTTTTTCTTTTCTTGGTTGGTAAATATTATCTTACTTTTTTAACTTTATCTGAAATTCGAATAGAAAATTTTTCGAAGAAGAAAGAAACAAAAAAAAAAAAACAAAAAAAAAATCGGGAAGATTACAATTGAGTCAATAGAGTTTATTCCTCTATAAGCATTAGAGAGTCCCATTCTGTGTTTATAGTTATGTTGTTTACTATTGCGACACAAAAATGAGGAGTATGGGGAAAGGAGGGTGGGAGGGTGAGCGGCGAAATTGGGGTGGCTGTGTGAATTTGATGTGTAGAAAGCTTGGAAGGCATATCGATAGTGGTGCGGCGTTGTCTTCCAGTTCAAAAGGATTTAATGTAAGTTTTTATTGTTATTTGAATACTTGAGCATTGTCATTTGTTCCAGTTAGTCGTCGTCGTCGTCGTCGTTGTCATTGTCGTTGTCGTTTGGTGTGATTGCGCGCTACAATGTCGTACTCGTATAATAAGTACCAGGACTAAATAATATTTCTGGATGTCTGGGATTAAAAAGACCAATCAATTAGTTTTTATGATAAGTAAATACATAATGTTTTACATCCTATGTATGTATAAATAGTAGATATGTAATAGTATTCATTATGTATGTATATGTATGTATGTAAGTATATTCATATAATGTAAGATTATCACTTTACCGTACGGTATTGGATGCCTCTTGAAAGACCACATGTGTTGTATACATTAATGTGCGATTATATTATTATTATTTTTTTTTTCGTTATTACCCCCAACTGAGATATTCAGTTTTGCGATAAAATCTGGATTGGAACAAATTTGTACATATATGTACTATTGAATTATTAATTCTAGATAAATAAGTTTGCTCGTATAATAATCGTTATGATCTTATGATTAAATTAATGTTCATTTGTACAATGATAGTTTTCTTCTTTGTTTACATTTGCATATACAGTGGTGGTCAAAAAAATAGATCCGCTCTTTGAAATTTCGTTAATACGTTATTTTTTATGATTTCTTTCTTTCGATTGCTGCGCCTTCTATTGTATGTTTAACTCATTTCAATATTAGTCTAATGGAAGATAATACCCCATTGAAAACCCTCTTATTATTGAGGGAAATCACCGAATGTCTTTAATTGTCAAATTAATGTGGTCATAAAAATAGATCCGATGTTGATTTTGACTTTTGTACTGATAAAAAAAGGGTTTCTGC
>JANSTT010018689.1:0-13231 GCA_026745375.1 Platyura marginata
CCTTATCAGAATCGGAAAATATGAGTGAGTGACTACGAAAATATGAGTGACTGTGATTTGTCAGAAAATGAGTCGGTTATATGACTCAGTCACTCACTCACTAACCCTGGGTGCTGGGGGCGAAAAACTTGTGTTATTGCCCAATAATCTTAAGTTTAATTTTTTTTTTTAAATATATATATAGGTATATATATATATGAAAAACTGAAAAAACTATCAGTTTTTGACCTTTGAACAGGTCGCGGGACCATCGAATATAATTTTGTTTGCACAAAATTTAAGATTTTTAGGCAATAACACAAGTTTTCCGCCTTCAGGGCTTTGGAAAATCTCAAATCCAAAAATCTCCATACAAAAATAATCCACCCTAATGTACATACATATAGTAGGTAAATATTATATATTATATATATGTAGTAAATAGGTGTAGGTACAGAAAAGAGTAGAAAATGGAAGAGACAAATTTGTTGTACAAAGAAAAATTAATAAAAAAAAAAAATAAATAAAAATATGTTTCGTATTTTCTTTGATTTATATCCCAGTGCCAGTGCCAGTGGAGATACATACATACATATGTATATAGGAATATAATGTATTTCTCTATTTTTCCCTATTTTTATGTTACAAAAATGTTACCCCGAAAAATGGTAAAAATAAAGACGCTTTTGTTACTACTAGCTCACAGGACATAGTCGTAAAAATAATTCGTTTTATCTTTTTATATATTTTCCTCGCATATGATAAATTCCCTGAGGAAAACTTTTACTTTGAAATATCACACTTCAGAATATTTTTCTACTGGAAAATGTTTTTCTATTCGAAAATGTTTCCTTTATTGCACATTTTTCTTTTCAATTTGTTGGTTTATATACTTAAAATCAATATTCTCTTTTTATTGTGGGTTGCAAAACAATTTTCTAAATGTTGTAGCAAAAGTATTTTTTGATTATTAATATTTTTTTTTTTTGCCAAATTTACTTGTGTTGTACGTATACGTATAATACGCATAATACGTATAATACTATAATACATCTTCTTTGGCTGACATTGCTAAGCAACGATAGATATGGTGGTGAAATTTATGTAAAAAGAGGTTTTCGTTCTTAGAAAATCTTGTTGGTTGAGGTTGTGCCCAATGTTGAACGGTTGTAAAACATCAAAGTAGAATAATTAACTAACGATGGTATTTGTAGACTCTTTTTTACTTATTCCGAGTAGAGGCCGACTAACGACTGTTTTTGCACGGAATCAAATTGGAATGTGCTCTTATATGTATTTTTAGTACGAGTATTTAAGAAAAATTACCCCTTTTACCCTAATGAGTATAAACGGGGCCTGTCGAGCCCTGTTTCATGTTTAATGTCGCATAAAGATTTTATTCTCTGGCTTTATCAACTAGAATTTTTTATATGCTTCACATCCAAAGAAAATATTAAAAATATTTATTTAATATTTTAAATAATTATTTTGTAAAAACATAACACAAAGGCACAAAAGGGGCCTATCAAGGCCTGTTATCTTATCTATTGGAAATAATTTGGCCGTTTTGGAGACAAACAAATAAAACACGTTTTAATAGCTATGATGAAAAGCAAGCTATATATGTATGACTAGTTGATCGGTTGATCGGTGTAAGTAGACTAGATAGATAGATAATCTATAAACCTACTCACTTAGTTCAGTTGTGCATTTTCGTTCAATAATGCTCTACTTTTAAAGTGTAGCTGTACAAATTTATGAACAATTTTATTCAACACAACAATAAAACAATTTTTCAATTTTTTCAATTCTCAATTTTAAAGAATAATGGCGCGATTAGACTTAGAAATTGCAAGTAAAAATAAGCTTTTATTTGTATTGTAGTAAGAGGTTTATAAGCAGGGCCTGACAGGCCCCTTTTGTGCCTTTATATTAGTAAAATAATTCGTACTCTTTAGGGTTAAGTCGGTATACATGATTTATTTATTGATGAAAAACGTTAGATTGTTAAGAAGCTGATTATAAACAAATCTAGTAGAAATTGAAATTGTTGCTTCCACTACAATAGTGGTAATAAACATACACAAACTCATACTAAAGGTTTAAATTTGAGTTCATATTACATTTCGAGAATAATTTTTACCGAGCTATTGCGAAATTCTTTTTTTGTTTCTGCAGATGTTTCATGTAAAGATAAGTAGAAAAGATTAGTTTATCGCATTAGCTAGTGCTAGAGACTAGTGCTGGAGACTAGTGCTAGATAGGGTTTGGGCTCAATGATATGTATGTAGAAAGGGGTAGAGTGTACCTTTTGTAACGTCCCTCTCGGGCGCTACAATGTATGTTAGAATATTATGTAATTAATTTATATTCCTATCAAAATATCCCTCCGCTATCCATCATTAATCGTAAGTTCGAAGTATCTTGTATCGAACGCCGGCCAAGTTTAACGAGGCGGAAAGATCAATGAAGATTGGGAGAGCTCTACGAACCGGCGAGCAGTATGGACGCTCGAGCTCGCATAAAAATCATTAATATTAAAACATAAAAACAAGTATAACACTAACAGAAATAACAAGGAGACAGTATTTGTGCGAGATTCATACAACATCTTATTACAACATTCAAACATATTTACAAGATACAACATTAATTCCACATACAACATTTATACAACAATTTTATATTGGTCAACGCATCACACATGGCGTCTACTGGATGAAAATAAACTAACAGATAAGTGCAATTGCAATCCTTCCTATATTCACCTTAATCCTTAGGTTTAGTAATTAAAACTTTAATAAAATTATTAACTTTTATTGTTTGAATTAATAAGTGGTGTCTCAGAAGCTGGGGACATTACATTTTATTTGGCATTCAATTTTATGGTTCTTTACAAAAAAATTCAAACTCCAATAATGAATTTATCGCGTTGAGTAGGATTTTTTTCTATATAAAAAACCGTTCAAAATATTTCCGTTTACAGTACATTTAGTTCAAATTAGATGGCGCACTTCACAGTAACTCACCAGTCACGAGCACTTAGAAAGGGATATGTAGATTGAAATAATTAGTTTGTTAAATAATAATTTTGTTTTAGATTTTTTATAAAATATTACAGAAAATTGTTATCCATATTTTAGTAACGAAAATAGAAAAAAAGCATCAAGAGAAATTTATTGATTCTGATGATAATCGAGCAAAACTAGAAAGAAGGAACTGTACACCTGGTTCAGGATGAAGAAATATCTTATTACAGCATCGATAGTATTGTAGCCGAAGATTCCGCTGACGTAATTGACTTTCCAGTAGAATTTCTCAACCAGCAATGCCCATCTGGAATGCTACTACACTTGCTGAAGGTTAAAATAGGTACCTTTATCATCCCAAGCAACAATTTAACACCGAAGTTAAAAGAAAACTTTAATTGGCCTTGCGTTAGGTAGGACATGTTTTATAAACGTTATAATAACAGCACAATTTCAACCAGAATATTTTAATTTCTATGAATTGGTTGACTTTTAACCCAATAAAACTTTGAGCTAATTTTAAGTTTAAATAGACCTTACATGTTGCCTGGTTACATATTAACTATTTCTAAATCGTAATTACACTTCTTTGCAAAGAAACGTTGTAAAAACTGTAGCAGGACTAGGGTTTCTATAAGCATACTGTATGAAAAGAGAACATGAGTTATAAAAAAAGAGAACTTAGCATGGTAAAAAGAGGACCTTGCCAAAAAAATTCCCAATCATATGAATGATCATATATAATACACCTGATTCTTTTTTTGCACGATAGATACGTTCCAAGAAAATTCGTGTAAAAAAAATTTGTGTAAAAAAAGATATTGACTTCATGGAAAAATAGTAGATTGGTTCCAGACCTAAAAAATCAACTAAAAAGTGGAATAAACAAAAAAATTCTTGTTAGAGTTTATTTAAGAATTTATTTTTAATAATTTATTTTTTTTATAATTTGAGGAATACCACACACAGAGAAAATACGCATATAATAGACATAATGAGTTGTGAAAAATATAATGCACAGTTTAAAATGTTTAATATGGGAAGTGAGAATAAAAAACATTAATAGAACATCAAAAAAAAATTCATAAAAAAAATTCATAGAAAACAAAACAATTCGTGTAAAAAGAGAAAAAAAATTAATTTTTGATTCGTGTTAATTCAAATTCGTGTAAAAACAGAATGTGGTGTACATATAATATATAATAATCATACACAATATACATATTAATAATTTTTAACATTTATTTCGATTATATTGAATACATAATTATATACAGTGCTGTGCATAAAAATAGGTGTAGGGCATATTTTGTATGAAAAAGTCGGAATTCAGTAATTTCTTCTAGTTGTTAGGATTGATATCTGAGAAATCTATGAATGCAGATATTCATTATTTTCAAACGCTAATATTTTCTGAAAATATGAAAGGGAAATAAGAACAGTTGAAAGATTTGTTGTGCAAAAAATAGGTGCGTAAAATTCAATGCTGTGTAATGGAGAATATGAATGTATAGGTAAACTTTAAGTTTGCATGTGAAAAAGAGGACAAAAGAGAACATAATCAAATGTAAAAGAAAAAGAAAGATCAGCAAGTAAAAAGAGAACATGTTCTCTTTAAAAGAGACGCTATAGAATCCCTAAGCAGGACGTTTAAATAACCTCTTTGTAACTCTATAAAAACAGTTTTTTAACGTATCAAGAACAACTTAAGTTTAAACCAGTAAAGAAGCAACAATTGGCTACGCTGATTATAATATACCCGTATGCGTACATGACATAATGACATAAAATTGATTGCAGTGCTATAACGGTATTCCGTGGAATTTTTTTGTTTATGAATGAAATCTTCATTTTTTATTCTCTATCATTTTAGTCATATTCATTCTTTCCGTAATCTAAATGCTTTTCGAGTAAAACTCTAGAAATTCAATAAAATTGATTGCAGCGCCATAACGGTATATCTTACAACTTTTTGGTCTATGAATGAAGTATTATTAATTTTAACGTTATTAGAACTCTTTTTTGTTTTTGCTATTTTTAACTAGAGTTGTACAACCGTTGTATTACCGATTTTAAACTAAAAATTGCTACTTGGGATGCTATTGAGAAATTTGAATCCAAATAAGGGACTATTGAATAGAACGCGATTGACAGTAAAACCCATTCATAACAACATCATTGATACGGAGATAATCACAATTATGACAATTAATAAATCACAAGGTCAATCTTTTTTCATATGTTGGGGTTAATCTCCCTAAACCAGTATTTGCTAATAGCCAACTTTACGTCGCTTTCACTAGAGGTAGAAATCCCGAAAACCTTATAGTTTTTATTGGAGACACACTTTAGCAAGGCTACATACTAGACGATGCACGTATATTCACAAAAAATATTGTTATTAATGAAATTTTAAATAAATAAAATACCTATGAATAAGAATTAATAAGACATAATTTCTTTCTTCCCGTCATTTTTGACATCGTAGGCGTAAATGTAAATAAAGTTATGGTTCTGTTTTAAAGCAGATCTTTTGCTGCTTTATAATAGAACCGATATAAATTTTATTTAATTTAAATAATTATACGTGTTTTGTGTGGAATGCGACGACTATACATCCTTCACGCGCTATATTCTGGGTAACGCCAAAAGTTTCGTCAAGTTTCGTACAGGGTAGGCACTGACCGGAGATTCACTTGAGTCATTGAGTGTGTCTCCTAGTCTCTGTAATTGGTAATTCGATCTGAGCTCTTTCCTTGGAGTACATTAAGAAACTAGTGCTCCAGGTTGGGGGTTAGCAGCCTCTTACAATCAACAAGCAAAGCCTCGGGTAAATGGACAATTTTATAAAAATACAAAAAACCTATAGAAATAGAGTTGAATCAGCTATGAGAGTTGAAGCAGCCTCGGAATGGAGGCTACCTACCTAAACTTATTTTTATTATATAATATTTACTGAATGATATTTATGTATTTGTATTTTTTTGGCTAGTAATTAAGGCACATACATACATAGGCTACAAAACACTACTGTATTATTTATACTCGAATTCAAAGTTCAAATTTAATTTTTCTAGTTCTACTCTGATGTACGTTTGTATTGCTTGCTTCTTCTTTTTCGGAATACACTACACAGTTAATACTTACAAAGTAAAAATTAAATTAACGAACAATTTTCCGTAATTTTCATGAGTATTTTCACCGCAGCTGGGTAATGAAAAATAGCTATTGTATTTCCCACACTATAATCTACATCGTATAGGTATACCCAAACAAAAATCATAATTTTGCAAATGTAATTTCCAACAAAATGGAAAATAGGTACCTAATGAAATCCCATTACGTTTAATTAATAAATTGTTAAAGAGAAAATGTAAACATGAAAACATGAAAATTTAAACAAGCAAAGTCTATAAGATTACTCTGTTTATATGTAGGTTTTATGTTGGTACTAAATAAGTATATGTATATGGGAGCAATTCAAGAATACTAAATACTGTATGAGTAAGAGGATAGAGTTGACATTTAAGCAAATATTGAAAACAGAAGTATATGTAGGTTGTAGAAGATGTTTCCTTCTAGCTTCTACTCTATATATGTACATACCTATTCTAATAATAATGTATGCCTTGGGAACGACGAGAAAAACATAAACTTTCGAACAAAAATGATATTTAAACTGAACTTTCAAGCTCTGTTAAAAGGGAGTATAAAGCGAAAATAATAAACAAACTTAAATATAATATGCACCAAACATACTACATTCCAAAACATAAACAGAATTGTCATAACAAAACTCTATTGTTTTCCCAAGCCAGAATATTATCACCACAAACCATAAGATTAGAATTAAATGAGTAAAGTCGCTTGTTCTCATACATTATAGGAGTAGTTGTATAATCGAATATACAATATGATGTACTGTACATTGTTCTAGCAGTGGAGAATATTTATTTTATGTTATTTTGGATTTATGTTGTTCATAAAACATTTTATAATCAGTAATTTTATATTCTGGACAACGAAAATCTTTCTCTTCACATGGATATATACATACCAGAGAGATTATATAAAAAAATATTTGATATGATCTTTGGCGATTTTTTTATTCTTTTTTTATATAGAAAATTTTTCTCTAAGAAAGTTTCTAGAAAATGACCTACTTAATTTCATTCGACTCTATGAATAAGATTAAAAGACCTCAACATTATGTATGTATGTATGTATGTATGTATATATGTACATTGTACATATGTAATTATTTATGAACATATATAAGACGAGAATTTTTCTGTTGGTAATCCTCAGTACAAGATGAAAAGGGGATTCTCGAAAGTTCAACTTATCGTTTTTGGTTTACATTAATTAATTAGTTGGTTCGCTTTTAACCCGCGACGGTTAAACGTCAGCTGACTGCTGGGTCAAGTTTGAACGATTTTGATGGTTATTAATAGAATTTATGTAATAAATGACCGTGACTTGTGAAGAATGTTGAGCATGAGGAGTAGACAATGGTGATGATTGTTTTGCAAAGTAAGACGAGCCCTAAAATAATGTTTCAATTTTTTCTGGAAGTTGTGGGTATTCGCAGTTAATCGAAAATCTATATTGCAGCAATATCATATCATATGCATTGAATATGCTTAATGTTAAATATAAATTCAAAATCATAGAATAGTTTTATCGTTGTGTAATTCAATGGTTCTCTAACTGTAAAGTAATAAAGTGATAAAACCAAAGACACTTAATAACACTAGAACTAGACCTTTTGTCTTCTTTAAAAAAGAAATGATTGAAAATGAAGAAATTTTTTTTCCGTCAAACGAGAAAGTGGCCTTAAGAGTAAAACATTTCCATTTGTGGATGGTAGATAAGGGAAATTGGGTAAAATTTACAAAAATGTTATCAAATGGAACAAATTTCCAGATATAAACAACAATAACAATATTTACTTATTAGTTTAAATACAAACTACGTTAATTAATTACAAGAAAACAGGAAAATGTAATTTTAATATGTTTTTTTTTATAGTGGAGGCTGCGGTATTAATTAAAAAGATATATAAAGTGGATTAAATGTAATATTTCATTTTCTCAAATTAAATCATGTTATTGCAAAATAATTAATTCAGTTCAGAAAAAATATATTTTTTTAAAGACAACAATCTCCCCAGACTTTCACTTGGGCAGTGTGTTTGCAGTAAAAAATTTTTTTTATATTTTTCAAAGTTTTTTTAATTTGACAGGGCTTATTTGTTGGAAGGATATTTTCTATATGTACAATGTACATATGTATGTTGTTTTTGCAAAAGCTTAGCTTAATTTAATAAAAATCATAAAATAAACAATAAAAATTATAATAACCTTTGTTAACATCATACGCACGGGCAGTGCCGGTTCTCCCATATGTGCAAGGTGTGCACCGCTCACGAGCAACCAAAATCAATTTACAGTTTTTATTCCATCGACTATGTAATACTTTTTTACTGAAAATTATATTTTTTAAGTTTTGTAATTATATCATTTTATCATACATATTTTGTTTTTGAAGATTTTCAGTTATTATTATATTTCACTCTTGACTACTAGATATTTAAAATTTATGCTGCAATGCGCGCCTGCCCTCTACCATATTCACAAGTGTTTTTTGTTGTAAAATAAAAATTTTATTTTTGTATAATATTCATGACTTATTTTTTTACATATTTTATTTACTGGATAAGGGCGGCCAAATATCTAGAACCGGCCCCGGTATGATGAATTTTACAACAATTATACACAACAAATTTCTTTCATAGACCAAAAAGTTCCATGACCTACCGTTATAGAGCTGCAATCAATTTTGTATGATTTTTAGGGTTTTTAATCATTTACTCGAAAAATATTTAGATTACGGAAAAAATGAATATGAAGAAAATGATAGAGGATGAAAAAATTAAGATTTTATTAACTAACCAAAAAGTTCCATGATCACCGTTATGGCGCTGGAATATATCTTATCTTATTTTTAGAGTTTTTAATCATTTACTCGAAAAATATTTAGATTATGGAAAAAATGAATATGAGAAAAATGATTGAGAATAAAAAAAGTAAGATTTTATTATTAAACCAAAAAGTTCCTTGATCTACCGTTAAGGCGCTGCAATCAATCTTATGGTATTTTTAGGGTTTTTAATCATTAATATTTAATTTACTCAATATATATTTGTTCTACAAATAAATAGACAGAGAAAAAGTTGCAGATAATAAAGAAGTACTCATACGAGTATATTATAATCGGAGTAGCCAATTGTTCCTTCTTTACTTGTTTTTTTTACATTTGGATTATATTTTGAGTAAATGATTGGTTTATATTTATATCAAACTTCGGACGTATTATGTAAAGTTGTAATACGCTTTGATTAACATCATACGGGTATACAAACGGTTCATAAGACAATAAAATATATTTAAAAAAAAATACATTAGAAAAATGTTTAAAATTGTATTGTTACAAAGTATAACAACCGGCTTACCGATTTTCGAAAAAATCAGTTGACCCCAGGGTTTCGTGGAGGACACTTTGCTAGTCTGTGCAATTTCCCAGGTGGATATATATTGTGTTGATAAATAAAACTATATGATTATAAATAAAGTTTTCACTAAACAAATTTAAATGATTTCACCTGTACTCGCTTTATTTCCTTCCTCGACTAGAACACAACTTCAGTACCATTATTGTTTAAGTTAAAATTAACAAATTATATTATTATGCAAGTCAGATAGAGCTCGCTACAGATAGAGCTAGAGAAAATATGTGTATGTACCAAATGCTGATGGGGGAGATACCTTTGCCACTTACATATTAAACGCAAGAAAAAAATAACACAAACATTATTTGTATCTGTATAGGTTAGAGTATAGTATTATATACCTATCTGCATACCTGTGTATTATGGTGGCAAATTAAATAGACCCTATTATTGTGGTAATTTGAATAAATTTTAATTTTGTTGAAAACCCCTAATGACTTAATAAATGTTGGTTATATATTTTTTCGAATCTCTTTTATAAAAGAAGAAATGTACTGCCATTAGATGAAAATCGCTAACCATAAAATAAAAGTTATTCTTATGCTTAAATAAATTATGGAAAAAGCCCGATAAAGTATTTTCATTTCACTGTAAATATTAAGGGAAGTTACAACTTATATTGTCACATTTTTTTGAAGTACCTATCACTCAACCGCCCAGTAAGTGATTTCGTTTTTTTCATCTAAAATTTAAATTCTAAATGTAAAGATTTTAAGCTAAAATTCTATAGTTGGTCATTTAGGAATTGAAAATTGTCGATTAATATTCTATTAATAAACCTAACCTAAAAGTTTATGTCTTAGGAGTAATATTTATGACGATTTATGTCAACGCCTTTTAATATGCATCATAATTTATTTTCTTGTTTGTTGCACTTAGAGTACTAGTTAGTGTGTGCCCATTGTGCTTTGTGACTCTCAAATATGAGTTATTTTATAGTTTGATCATTGCAAATCAAACGGCGTGACCGTAAATATTTATATGGTTAGCCAAGCGGAAATCAAGGCGCTAAAAACTAGTGAGTTCAAAGCGAAATCTGTCCTTGGATGTTTCCGAGCAATGCAGTCTTTAAGCACTAATAAACACAAGAAAATACCACGAAATGAGGAGGCAGACTCTCTTGCTAAGAGAGAGGCGACCTTAGACATACAGGACGCGGAGACCATACTGACTCCGATGAGCAACAGCAGAAATGAACTTCAGAGTCACAAGTTCAACCACGCTATGTAAAGGTGGGATACTACAGTCTTTTGGGTGAATTACGATCTGAAGAAAAGAAAGAACTTACTCAAACTAAGCAGGGCACAGTGTAAAACGGCAGTAAGCATCTGGTCATTTTCTCAAGGGAGAGCAATAGAGCATGCATGCAGGATCGATCTGATAGCGACTAACCTGTGTTATGTAGGCACTGCTAGGAACCCGGAATGAAGGAAACACTAGAGCATCAACTCCGTTCTTGCCCCCCCCCCCTCGCAAGAGCGAGACACATAAATTTAGAGGACTACTTTTTAGACAATCTGAGAGCGGCCCCGACATGTAACATGAGGAGCTTCATAAGATTCGCAGTGGAAACAGGTGCATTCGAACTGAAGGAGCACAGTTCCCAAATCGTAACCGTATGTATTAGGGGCGACATAAGTAACTGCAAATGGTAACGATATGGACCCTAGATGGTCTGTCTTTTTTCAACACTAAATGATGATTGAATATTTATTTAAAGATCTGGTCCTAATTGATCTTTATTCACAAAACACTATGCTTATTATTATCGATATTACATGAATCCAATAACAAATCTTTTGTTGATGTTGTGGCCGGTCAGTCATTCATTTCCACAATGAATAGAAAAAAAACATTCAATATTCATTCATTCAGAGATAGAGAGTATTGAAAGTGAACCGAATGAATCATGTCATTCTTTCGATCTTTTCTTTTAACCATTGACATTAGCTGAACAGGTCATCAAAAAATTATTGAGCCGGTTCAATCAATCAGTTCAGTGATTCGATCAAATTGAACGAATCATTCGCGAACGACACATCTCTACTTATATTTAGATTTAGATCAGGTATGGGCAAACAGTATAATCGGCTATATTTGCACACGGACTACTTGTATGTTGCCATCTCTTTAAAACGAACAAAACGAACGCATTTGGGCATCTATGATTTAGATTTAGATGATAGTTGAGCAGTGCATGGTTGACCATAGTTAATACACCTACAGCTGTGTTCAGAAAAATAGCAGTTTTGCATAGTTTGTATGAAAAAGTCAAAAATTAGGGATTTCTCCTATTTGAAGGCCTTTATAACAAACCACACATCATACACTATATCAAACACATATAACATATACTATTATAAATAAAATGATATAAAATCATATTCAAATTATACACGTGATACAATCAAGCAATTAAACCGTTATCTGACTTTATAATCGCACAGATAACTTAAAGAAATATCCATCTATCCTAATCATCATACCAAGACCTTTTTATTCTGTCAAACAAATATACGTTTATAATTCAAAATTTTTGTTTTAAAAGTTTTTAAATGTCAATCGGTGTATTTTAGTGTGAAACACTCATCTTTCCTATATATGTTATGAATGAACATTCTTAAATTTGGTACTTATAGAAAATGTGAAAATACATAAAAAAATATAAAAGCGATTTATAACGAGTTCAAATTTACGGAATCGAGTGGAAAAGAATTATGTTATAGATGGATGGATAGATATAGATGGGAGGTGTGTAGTGTATGTATACTGTACAGTACAAGGGACCGAAAAATGATAGCGATGAAAGCTTTGACAATGTTTACGAAAATTGATATTTTTTTTTATTGTTATGAGATTTTCTTGTTTATATTTATACCGAGACAAGATATTGCGCTCACCCTTAAAACATATATATTGGTATATACAATATAGGTACAATATAGAACCAGAAACAGAATGAAGAATGAAGAAAAGGTCTAATTACGGTTAGACGAGAGATAACCATAATTCGATGTTTGTGTACAAAGAACAAAAAAAAAAAACCACCAACCCAGTTGATTTATTTAAATTGCCATAAAAATAATCATGATAAATGACGAGTGTACGGAGTACACATTCCCTTCATTCGGATTAATTAGGCAATATAAATGTAATTACTATCACACATAGGAAAATCAAGTTACTTAATATTAATATAAAACACCCGCAGTTCCACACACCATACCAATATCTAACAGGAGCAGCTTAAATTTCCTTTATCCCAGTGTC
Source organism: Platyura marginata (assembly GCA_026745375.1). Classification (NCBI taxonomy): domain Eukaryota; kingdom Metazoa; phylum Arthropoda; class Insecta; order Diptera; family Keroplatidae; genus Platyura; species Platyura marginata. The sequence continues at coordinate 12,850 of JANSTT010018689.1, forward strand.
TATTCTCTTTGTGTTATGGCAACAAAACACATCTCACATCCTTTATCCTGGCACAACACTCCCACCATACACTTATTATATACATACATATATGTATGTGTTAGATCTGTGTGTGATGCTACATTAATAATGGAGTGTTATACATTCATACATATATACACAATGGAGAAGTTTAAAATCAGTTTAATATCCGAACGGATTGTTGGTTTAACATCATCGCGCTATTTTAATCAAGATTAAGGGGGAACTCCCTCTTCCTCTATGTGTCGGTGTTGAATTGGCGCATTTTTTCATTTTCATTTTCTTTTGGCTGAAATAAATCTTGTGTTTGTAAGTATATAAATTATTTCTATACCTAACTATATATATAATACATATATAT
>JANSTT010018690.1:0-55120 GCA_026745375.1 Platyura marginata
AATAAAGTACCAAATACTAAATTAAAAAGTAAATGAAGCATGATGAGAGAATGATGAGAGAACGATGAGAGAATGAGTGAATGTGTGAAAATGAAAATGAATGCAGATTGGTAGATTTAAGTAAATGCACAGCACGAAGTTTCAGTGACATAGAGCCAGTTTAAAGATGCACATTCCACAGGCGTGGAAGAAAAGAAAACTTCAAAAAATTGATACGAATTTAGAAGACATTTTGGTTTTAATAAATTTTTTGCTCTTACTCATAATACGAGTATTTTTTACTATTTCAAAATTAAAATTGTCATTCAACTGTGGTAACCATATTCCAAAAACGAAGTTGTGCTATTCGTTTTTATTTGAACAACTTTAAAGATGATCAGACAATCTTACAAAAAACATAGTTAACTCGTACATATTCTTTTTAAAAATAGTCATCCATGGAAATGTATCTTAAACAATAAAAGCTTTAAGTTCTGCACAGTAAAACATAAATTTAATTTCGATAATTTGTGAGTATATTTCTTGTATTCCAAAATATACGATCACGTTAAGTTAAAAACAAAAGCGATCATTAAATATTTATAAAACAAATTAATTAAACCATATCTACAAGTAAATAAGTAGTTACTACTAGTTTATATTAAAATAAAAATATGGCCATATTTTAGTATAAGTATGGGGTAGTTATATAAATTGTAGTAACAAATCACTTTGACTTAAAATTACATTATTTATTGTAAAAAGCTTCCTATCGTAATGTATACTTAATAGATTCGTATTTATCGAGAGAATTTTCTATTTCTTAAGTTCTAATTATTAAATCTGGATTTTATACGTTTGCACAAAATTCACTCTCTATTTAGTAAATCAAATCTCAAAGAGGTGAAGATATAACTTTCTCTACACTTTAATCGTGTTATTTTAGAAATCTCATTGCAGACCCTCGAGTAGTATTTTTCCAAATATATTTATACTTAATAAAAATAATTATGATAATGTTATGATAGATAGCACCAAGGCCAACGGTCTAGCCTCTGCGGTACACATCAGTTAAATGTTACGTCACACCCGTTTATCTTTACTGTATATGAGATAACCTTTAAGGAAGGAGGTAGTTTTTAACAATAAATGTATGACTTACTTTATTTGTTTAGATTTTTCTATTGACTTTGTTTACGTACCTTCGACTATTAGCTTAAAATTGTCAACAAAAATAAATTCTAAATAGAGATTACTAGGAATACGACATATGATAATTCCCAACTATTTCTATACTTATAAAACGATTGTCTATATCAATTCCATTAGTATACGTACATAGATAATAATAATTATTAACTTAGTTTTTAATTAATCAATGTAAGAAGTTAGTAATACGACAGCTTTATCCAGACAATAATATTCAATAACAAATGATTTAATGAATTAATTAATTTTGTTAATTATATAATAAATGTGATAGATGAGCCAAGCCTATAAAAACAATCAACAATTTTGAAAAAACATAATTAACATTTTCGGTGTAATTAATTTAAACTCACCTTACTTTCGGTTCAATTAACCGCAAAACTTTCCAAATTGCGTTGTTATACTGACACACAAAAAAAAAACTAAGTATCGAAAATAAAAGTTTACATTACAAAATTTGGTCCCCAGAGTCATAAAAGACAATTTTTGTATGACATAAAACAAAAAATTAAATTAACAAAGAAATAAAAAAAAGAATAAAATTAAAATTGTGACAAAACTATTACCATAGAGGTATAACTGATGAATAAATTGTTAACATTTTTGGAACAGGATTTTTTTAATATTGGCATATGGCCGTTAGATGTCATACACAAATTACGTCACTCTTTACTCCATAAGATAAAAACACCCTAGGTACTCAAAATGTTTTAGATGGAACGGTGTTAGGACTCAATCACCTTTTTCAATTATATAAAATGTACAGTTTTCAACGGTTATGGTTGTTTATTAAACTTAATGCTATTTATTTTTTCAAAGTTGAATGTAGATTTTTATATTTCTCGTATCAAGTCGTTAATAATAATTAAAAATACATACATACACATTTCATTGCCATACAAAAGATTAATCATATTCTTAATAGTATGTATTACTGATTTGAACTGGAAATATTATTGGCCGGTATTTCTATATCAGATAATTTAATGAAATCCAGGGAAAAAAATATATCTACAGCCAAAACTTTTTTAAAAATATCAACAACAAAAATGTACACAAAAACTATCTACATCAATTTGTGTCTTCAATATGGCGCCCAACGTAAAACTATAATGCACTATTATCATACAACCCAAAGATATACATAGTTTAACAGCTTTAACGACTCAGTGGAAAACATTACTATCACCCTACAGGCACAGGTTACATAATTTTAACATTTTAATTTTTTATATTAACTGTTTTTAATATAATTCGCTTGAACCATTTTTAATAGATTTACGAATAGTTATTTTTAATTTACAACATTTGGAGGACACAGAAAAACAATAGAAACCTTAAACAAAGATAAACTAAGTAATTTTTGTCGTGTACAATATCTTTTTAAAAATCTTAATCTAAAGTCTAATCTATGCGCATAAAAACAGAATAATTGCATCTTTATCTCCATTTAATTTGTTGCTTTATAAATTTATTTTCTAAGTATTAAGTTGATTTTAATGAAACGTCATGAATAAAAAGTGCAGATCATACATTTTTAGTGTTGTCTTATTTTTAGCGAACATTTGAATAATTTTCGCTTTCCTAATGAATATCTTGAACAGTATTTATTATCGATTAACAAAAACCTTGTTTAAGATTTCTAAAAAAAAACTGACATGTCCTATAGGACTATCGCTATCGAAGTGATTTGGACATTTGCAGTTCAGTGTACTGATTTGAATTTAAATTGAGTGAAACTGCTGTCTTAAAAAAATACAGCTGAATTTGGTATAATAATATCAAAAGGGACAGCCACGATGAATACGCAATAAAATTCGCTGAATTAAGACTATAGTAATGATGAATTGACGAACTGATTATTTAATGATTATTAAACATAATTTAGTGTTTTGTCATGTCTGTCGTTCGAAAATTTAATAAGTATTGGTATAATACTAATATTTTATAGATGTTGTTGTTGTGTGATTATAAAGAATCTTTATTTTCTGATACGCAATACACTTCGTAATGATGATTTAATGATTTAACATTTTGCAATTTTATTGTCGAAATAAGAGCTCCATTTGTAATTAATTTATGAAAAAATACACGACGAACACGACTATGTATTAATGCCATAGCACACATTAAACATGGTTCATTTGTCAAATAAACATCGTATCCAGTACAGAGATAAGGTCCACCACCATTATTTGATTTGTTATTTATTGTGATATTTTCAGCATTTCTTTTACGTAAATTTTCATATAAATTCTCTTTAATATTTGAAGGAATTGCTATATTGCTACATAGCCGATTGTTATATTCGTCTGTATCCAATTGAAAATTTAAACAATTTGTCCAAACACCACCATTTTGAGACATCGCAATCACATCAATTAATACCATTGAACAATGCATCAACGGATTTAAATTGATATTACCAACGCCAATAGCGGCTACAGTGTTATTTTTGTTGTTGCTTGTATCAATTGCTATTCCCACTGATGAGTTTTTGCAGTATTTAGATAAATCAAGACATAATTGAATTATGTTCGTATGAAATTCTTTTTCGCTATCGTTAAAAACATTATTGGCGAATATATTTTCTAAATCATTGTTGATGGTGAATTTTGTTGGCCACAATAAAGTCACTTCATCCATTTGCCATTTTAATATAGGCTGTGTTGCTGGTACATCAGACAATTTAATAGTATCACATAGAGTAGATACAATATTTTTGTCTAATCCCCTGAAAGTTAGAAAACTACTTAAGATCTCTTTGATAGTGGAGTTGTCGGTTGTTTTATTAAGTAACAAATTTGTAAATATTCTTTTAGATTCGTCTATAGAATTTTCTAATTGTATACAATTTTTAGATTTCTTCAGATTTTCCCCCAAGCTGTTGCGCAACTTTTCATGGCCAATTACTGTGTCAATAACTTCCTGAACAGTACATAACAAAATTTGTTTGTTTTTTACACGTTTTAAATGTAAAAGTCCTTGTAATGGAACTGCCGATTTTAATTTTGCCATTATACGTGATATTTCTTTAGAGTCCTTAATCGCTGCAATGTAAACTTTTTCCAATTTAATCGGCTTTGCTAGTTCATTGGATAATACATTTTGTATTGTATATGCCTTTCTTGGAACTGGTGCTAATAAGGAGCTTTGTTCTAATTTAGCAATCTTAAATGGTGGCTCCATAATTTTTAATGATTTTTTTTTATCTGCAACAAAATTAAATGACTTTTGGTTTCCTCCTTTCAATTGAAATTCATTATTAAATTTTTGGTGTAAGTTGAAGTGGCACATCCTGTCTCTAGTCAATTCTCAAATTAAATTTTACCTAAATTATTAAGTAAATGCACAAGGTAAAAAATACAGAAGAGTTTTTGGGATGTCTTTGATTGATTAAATTATAGAAAAATTTGATTGTTACGTTTTTTGGAAAATTTATATAAATTAGATTTTTAATTTTTAATTGTTTGTCACCAAAGTTAGTCGACTGAGATGGTTCGGACAGGTGCAACGGATAAGGGACAACCGTATAAAAACAAATCCAGTTGGAACTAGGAGTACTGAAAGGTCGAAACTCAGATAAACAACCAGAGATTTGAATGCGATCCAAGTACGAAATTGGCAGTTAGTTGTTGGCGGTGAATAGGCCGCCCGTTGGAGAAACATGTTGCGGAAGGCCGAAATCGACCATCGGTCATAGGACCAGGATAAGTACCTACATTCTTGGTAAAAACCATACCACTTATATAACTGTGCATTAGAGAGGTATATGTACTTCCATTTGAAACCAATTCTTGTCAGGAATTTTGCTAATTTATTGTAGGACATAGGCTCATAGTGATGATGGTGTCCCATACAAAATTAAAGGATAAAAAATTAAGGAAAACGCAATATACTATTCCATGAATTCTTCTATCCTATTGGGGAAAATTTTGTCTCATATTTTCTTTTAAAGACTTTTATTTTAAAAATATTTATTTAAATTGACATTATCGGTCTAGTCTAAGTCATCAATTATATTAAATTCAAATATGTATTTCTAGTTCGATTAAATACAATATTTTAAAGTGTCTTTACATCGCATTACATTGTATATTTGTAATGTTCAGGAAAATGAAGAAGCTGTAAGTATCAGGTTTCAACTTCCAAAGTGACAAATTTAACACTTATACTAAAATATTTATTTCGACTGGGGTAAAAACATAAAAAATGTTTTTCTCTGGTATGTTAATTTGAATCTGAGGCCGGGTGGTTAGATTGCACTTAAAAACAGTCTAATAATGGCATTATCTCAACAACAACAAAAAGCATTGCTTAAATTGCGGTGAAATAGTGAGCATTTGTAAGGTTTCTGTAAAAAGAACACTTCAAGTGGTACATTTTCGTACAAAAAAAGAGATCATCAGATCAATTGAGATAAATGTAACTGGAGTACTATACAATAGGCCTAAGTAAAGGCTGCAGTGTAGGTGATTCATAAAAAATCACACTCCTATCAAAATCAATCAAAATATTTATTTTAAATCGTTTTAATTCATAAAACTATAAAGAATCTCACAACCTAAATACTTAATTATTAGAATATGTGTATTGGCTTTTATATTTAATAGTAGCTATTACGAGTAGCTGAGATAACATGACAGTGTTTAAACGTGGCATAATTTTTAATTTAAATGATGTTTGAATTGATAAGCTTTTTTTAATAGAGAGATTTTCTAGTTGGAATTTTTATGTATACAAAAAAATTTATTGGAGAAATACACAGAAATATACAGTGGTTAGACTACTTTAAAAGATATTTTCAAATATTTCTAAACAAGTTGGTAACTATAGTATGTAGGTATGTACCTACCTAATTAATTATATTATTGTGATTAGGAAAGCACGGTTACGTGTAAAATTTTATGACACCTCAAATGATAATATTTTCAGAGTATACGTTACGTATCACTAGACAAAATTAATTTACAGGAATAAATAATAATAAATACTTAATTACATAATAATATACTTAAATATTTTTAATATTTAGTAAAATGTATTAAGGAAAAATGTTTTTTCGTTATCAATAGCACTGTTTACACAGTTTTTCGGGCTAATCAATCTGTATATATAGCAATCTGGTGGTTCTATTTTATTGCATCATTACACAACAACTTTTATGATTTCCGGATAGCACCACTTCTGCTGGTTTGAAAACGGGATATGTCTAGATGTTGCCCCAAACCAAAAAAAAAAAGATTCATTTTTTGGATTTATCTCGGCAAATTTTGCAATTTTAAACAATAACAACAATCTTAACGCAAATGCCTACAATAAATTGGTTAAGTAGTATGTGTGTTTTGCGTACATTTAACTCGTGTTTATGTAAAAAAAAAAAAAAACGAAACTTGAGCGATAAAAAAGAACCTTTTTTCAATAATGGTTTAGTTAGTACTATTATAAACAGGTTTTTCAAAAAAGATGAAAATTATATTTAAAAAGTGTGCAATCAATTTTTGTAATTTTTATTATATTTTATCGTTATCAATTAATTTGTTAAAAACACTAATTCCATTCTAACATTGACCATTTATATAAAAGATATAAAAATTGTTGATTACAATTTTACAGTGGTGCAGACTGAGTGTTCCTTTTTCTTATTGGGGTCAACAAATCTTATCTGTTTTTATTTCTCTTGTTGTTATTGTAATTTTTCTTATTTATAGATACAGATACGATTAAATCATTAAATAGTATAAAAATTAATATAATTTCATAACTAATTCTTTTCTACACACTACACCTTTAATAAATTGGTATTTACCTATATTTAATAGTTATGAGAGCACGACACTAGATTTTTATTTTTATTTAATTTTACAGATGATGATAACACCAAAAAATTATAAAATGCACGATTTTAATTAAATTTCGTTTTCGTTTGACATACGTTGACATTTCGCATATCGTTTTAATAAACGTCAATCCATATATAGGTCTAGTACTATAGACTAATGACAATTTAACGATATTTGAATTTTTCAATTTTTTTTTTTTAATTTACAATTTAATGTATATTTCTTTTATGACTAAAATTGATTTTAATTCTAAACAATAAGTGTACAAAAAGGTATTTAAAAAAATTATGTTTCAAGGAATAATTTCTTTGGACAATCGCTGGATAACACATTTTTGCGTTCACCGATTTGGTGTTTAACAATACCTTACATTTTCGATGGTTTTAATGCGATGTTGATATGAAACAATAAAACTGTCATTGGTGACAGCTACATACATCGATCTTATTGAACGCTGCCAATAACGTTTTGTGCACTTGACATATCTTGACTTGACAGAACACGACAAAGCACTGACCAAAAATCTATTTGGACACGGTTTGATATTTGTTCTTAATTTTTTTTTTGTAATAATTTTTGATAATTAGCAAAAATAAAATACAAATTTCAATATGTTAACCATATTCTGATTACGGCTCTAATTAAAGCATATGGAAAATACGGATAGAGGCAAAATGTCTGGTGACTCGGACATGGAATATTCGTCTGGAAATGAGTGCGAGTATGACGATTATTATAACATTGGTAAGTTCCTCATTGTAATAATTCGATTGACTAGGTGCTCACTAGGTATTATTATGTTGTAATTGAATGTATTTTTAAGTAATATTATAAATAACAGAATGACTGCTATTGTTTGATAGAATTGATAAAATCAAAAAAAACTTTTAGTAATGGTATAATGAACAAAAAAAAATATCAATAAGTACCATGGGCTATTTAATCGCTATACTATACCATATTATATTTTGTGGCTGTATTCCAAGAAAAAAAAACTATTTTATTTGGAAATTACATAATTTTTTCTCAATTATTTACATACAATTTTCATTGATTTTCATGAACCACACAATTGTGGTCCAATAATAATAGATTGAAGACGAAAAATGTTAATTTATTACCTCTTATAATTTTATTATTTCTATTTTGATTGGCTAGTTGGGATTTCAGTTATGAGTGTCATAAAAAAAATGTTAACGTAGGAAGTAAGAGTATCTTTCAAATTAGGATTGATGTTTAGAACATTTTCTTAGTTATAAATTCCCACAGTCTAATGCGATGTAAGTGAATAGATATCACCATTGTTTTAGTAATCTCATCTCCCGGAGAGTATTAATCGTTCACTCCTTTTTCCATTCGCCCATATTTAATTGTATTATCGTTAATAATTTTATATAATTTATAATCAACATGTCATTTGTTATTCCACAAGATAGGATCCAATGTAAGTGTGGTATATTGGACAAAATCCAAAATGGAAGTGTGCATCAATTTTGGGTTTCGGTTTTAGCTTAAATTTAGACACAAATAATATTTTTGAAGTTGTTATCAAATAACTTCGACTTTTCTCTCAGAGATAAATTTGTCTGGTCATGGTCACTAATTAATTGATCAGCCAGTAAAGATTGGAATATTTAAAGTTCCATTATCTGCTTGATAGACATTTTATTCTTCTTCGTTATTTTCTTCAAATTTAAATTTAATAAAAACCGTTCACAGTAGCTCCTTACTCAACTGTAAATATCTATGTACCAAATATCCCTGGATATCAATTTAACGAATTTTTTTGGTTTAAGGAACACTCCTTCCATTACTATTAGGTTATCTATATAACGAATATATTGCAAAAGATAGTGTTCTATTTAACGAACGCCATAATATTCTCCATTACTTCGGTACTTATTATTAGAAAAAAATAACAAAATTCTAAGAATATGTAACTGTTCTTTATATTTTTGTTCTAAGGAAGTAATTTTTGTTATAAAATTGTGTGCACACGTTTCAATATTTTGTGTGTTTTGATAGCGTGCGCGTAATTGTACGATATGGCTCCCATACGCAAACGATTAAATTTAATGCAAAAACATAATATTATTAAAGAAATTGACGAAGGTGAATCATTAGAGAGTCAATCAAATAAATATGGACTTAAACTTAAAACATCTACAATTTGTGGGTTTTTATTCTCTATATAACGGAAGGGCCCGGATTTATATCTTACGTAAAATTGAATATCACATAAAATTTGTTTTAGGTCTCGCTGATATTGACGTTGAACCAATAGATCCGAAAAAAACGGATCCGGAATATCTTGAATTTACCTGTTTGAACGTAGAAGCCGTTGAAAAATTATTAAATGAAACTGTCGAAGAGCTGAGCAACAACATTAAAGTCACACCATCTTTGGCTAAAGTATTATTGTTAGAGCATAAATGGAAAACCAGTGAAATTGTGGAACAATATTGTGTTAATCCTTCCGGGCTACTGGTTAGTATAAAACCTATAATTATATCAGTAGAAGTAAATTCAAATATGTTTAATGACATCTAGGTCAGAGCCAGAATTAAGCCAAATACATTGGACAAATCTTCCCCAAATACGTCTTCTACATCGCAAACTATTGATCAAATTTGTTCAGTTTGTGCGACAACACAATTGACGGACAAATATTTTCGTCTCTCTTGTGATCATTCCTTTTGTAAGGATTGTTGGTCTATGCATTTCGAAACACAAATAAACCAAGGTATAACTGCTTTGATTTTCTTTAAGATAATTTATAAAATCAATCAATTTCCATTTATTGTGCAGGTGTTTCAACTGGCATTGGTTGCATGGCAAGTAAATGTAACGTTCGTGTTCCAGAAGAGTTTGTTTTGCGTCTTCTAAGTAAACCTTTTGTACGCGATAAGTATCAGCAATTTGCATTTTTAGATTATGTTAAATCACATCCGGAGTTACGGTTCTGTCCGGGACCAAATTGTCAGGTAAATAATTAAATAAATAGACTAAATGACTTGATTAAAAAATGATTTAATTTGACTAAACAAATTTCGATAAATTGTATGCTCGTTTTACTTGCATGTTTTTTTTCTATTTCGTTTAGTTCACAGAGTTCACGTAGAATGGGTAAAGTTAGTAGTGTTCGTAAAATTTGTAAGGTTCATAAAGTTCCTAGAATTAAGTTACAATTTGGAGAGTTCGTACAATTCAAATATTGGTAAGGTTAATAGGGTACTTAGAGTTTAAAAAATTTCGTAAGGTTTGTCAAGTTCCTATAGTTTCAAGAACCAAAATATTTCTTGCTTAGTATGAAATTCATGCGGATTATAGAATTAAAGGTTCTTAGAGTTTAGTCAAATTTGTAGAGAGACCATAGAGTAAAATTAAATATTACAATATTGGTAAAATATCTAATAAATTAATTACATTTTCGTATGATCATCTAATGAAAATGCCTGTACTTTCTTTATGCAGATAATTATACGGAGCAAAGATAATGCGCCGAAAAAAGCCGTATGCAATTCTTGTTGTTATTCATTCTGTTTTAAATGTGGAACCGATTATCATGCACCAACTGATTGTCAAATCATTAAAAAGTGGCTTACGAAATGTGCCGATGACAGCGAAACCGCCAATTACATAAGTGCACATACAAAAGACTGTCCAAAATGCCAAATTTGCATAGAAAAAAATGGCGGCTGCAATCACATGCAATGCTTTAACTGTAAACATGATTTTTGTTGGATGTGCTTGGGCGATTGGAAAAATCACGGTTCTGAATATTATGAATGTTCTCGCTATAAAGAAAATCCAAATATTGCTCATGAATCGGTACATGCTCAAGCACGGGAAGCGTTGAAAAAATATCTACATTACTATGAACGTTGGGAAAATCATTCGAAATCATTGCAACTAGAGCAGCAAACGCTTGAACATTTAAAATCGCGCATTAACAAAAAAGTGATGAAAAGTCTTGGCACATGGATTGATTGGCAACATTTATTTAATGCGGCCAGCCTTTTAGCACGATGCCGTTATACGTTGCAATATACTTATCCGTATGCTTATTTTATGGAACCCGGTTCACGAAAAGATCTATTTGAATATCAACAGGTTTGATTTTTTTTTTAAATATATAAATTGAGCGATTTTTGTTATTCTTAATTATTCCAGGCTCAACTTGAGGCTGAAATTGAAAATCTTTCATGGAAAATTGAACGGGCTGAAAAAACTGATCGTGGTGAATTGGAAAATCAAATGGATGTGGCAGAGAAAAGACGTATTACATTACTTAAAGATTTTTTTCCTTCAAATTAGTAAATCGTGTCTTGAACCGTTATAAAATTTAATTATATGCATAAAAACGCAATGAAAAAAAAAAACTAAATTAAGTAATAACAAAAACATACCCAATTTATTTATTTTCGAAAATAATTATGTAAAAATTCATCAAATTATAAGTATAACCTGTATAATGGGAATTAATATTTACTTGTTTTGTGCTAAATAATTTCGCGCATATAGACAATTATTACGACTGACCATTATAAACTATATTTCAAACTTATTATCATAAAAGTGATATTTCATGTAAGTTTTTCTTCATTTCTTGTATATTATGTAAGAATATTGTCTAAATAGGTTTAGTTTTATCATTAAATAAAAGTAGTAATAGTGTTTTTATTTAAATTTTTTTTTTTTTAAGTATCAACTGTTGCTTTTTACTCCTTTTTATTTACCGTGGCCTCATCATACAAAATTCCCCCATTTTGGTAAAACTCCTATCGCTTTGTAAGTATTTTTAATTTATTTTTTAAGCGTTTAGCATTTTTTGGCGTGCTGCCTTGATTCTTGAAGAAGAACCATTCTTTGCAATCAATAGTAAATCTTTCATTTCCCTAGCAGTTTGAATTTTCTGTGCGCAAAAATGTTTTGTTTTGTCATAATATGTTAATTAATAAAATATTTGTACAAATTAACCTTCTTCATTATTTTGTTGTTGTTGACGTTAGATAAGACATAATTAAATTAACAGAATTTTAATTAAATAATTAAATACTGTCTTAACTCATAGTATGCTCTTAAGTAAAAGGATCGGAAATAGCTGAAGTTTATGAATTTTAAAAAATTCTATAGATTCCAGATTGTATGCATTTTCAGTCGAGCCCTGATTTTCTAACATCTTATTTACAAACAGGAGACTTTTAATCTAATCTATTTTAAATTTTTACATACATCAATTCGTAAGCAAACTTTCTTATCTTGCCTTGAATACTGATTATATTATTCGCATACGCAATGAATTTCTTATACATTCTTTCCATCGACAATGAATACAATATCTCAGACTTATATTTATTAAGAAGCTTGCTCTAAACCATTAGTCCGATGTAAAACTCACGCTAAATATTATTTTGATAAACTCTTGCAATGATTGTCAGTTAATTTTGTGCTGTTTTGCCATTGGCATCTTTATAACTTACATTAACATTAAGACATTTGCAAAACATATTTACTTAGAACCAAATAAGAAATAATTTCGTGTAATGCTTTAGCATCTTATTCAATTTTGAGCTTTCCAATTATAACTGTTAATCTATGTATGTATACGAACGTAGAAAGTACCCCTTCTTGTGGTGTCTGGTAATTTAAAATTACTCCTAATTAAGGTAATTGACCTTATTAACTTTAAATTTTGATTGCAAAGCAAAAAAGTTGTCTTACTTTTGTGATCATTTTTATTAATTTCGAGTCTGCCTTTCCAAACATCTGCTACTATAGAGGTTAAGTTATTCCCATCTTTCACTAAGCAATTTTACGAACATAAAAACAAGATAAAAGTAACCTTCTTCTTATATATGAAGAATTACTAAAGGAAGAGTAAAGAGAACAATCGTCACCGTCAGTCGTCAGTCACCTTTCAACGACGTGTTGTGATAAACGCGAAAACTAAACCAAACAAAAAGGTAATCATTGCAAAAACCTCCTACTTAAGCTGCAAAAAAGTAGGTAAGTGATCTCAAAAAATGGTTGTTTCTTTTAGATTTTGTTTTTTTTTTAATTATTCCTGTTATGCCAACCAAATTTAGGAATTACAATATCTCTGTATAAGATCTCATTCTCAAGAATACAAATTTGGCCATCTGTACTCGTATTATTATATTATAAATTAATATATAAATGGACATGTACAAGTGTACATACATATATCAAAATACGTACTCGCAAATACGTCAGCTTGAGATTGATTATTCATGTTTTCTATATTTTATATAAAAATAAAAGACTTAAACTTAAAAGTTTCTTAATATACATATATGTAAACCAATAATTGAATAGAGAAGGCAAACAAGGATAAAGATTACACTATATCGAACTATATTAAAATCTCCGGCGAGGTCAGATGATAAAATATGTAAATTACTTAAATAAAAATAAATAAAAAATCTTACTAACGAATTTGAAAAGTTTAAAATTGCAGACCAGACCAAGTCTATAAGAATCAACGTTGACGTATAATAATAAGAATAACAAACGTCTGATAGATAATTTAAAAAAGTAACACATTTACGTCTCAAGTACATAAGTACGTATGTACATAAAAAAATATGACATCAGTTCAATTGTAGAATAAAAGATAGTTTTCTAACAAAAACAACATTTTTGGGTCACTTTCTACGCCTTTGATCTATGAAATACTAATAATATGTTTTTATGAATCTTATTCCACCAAAATGGACATCGTAAAATGTAAGCAACAATCAATATTAATTTATTATCTAATACGTAACGATAACAATGGAAAATGGATAATATCGTCGTTTAGAGATCATCTATTTTTTGCGCCGTAAATCCCTAAAAAATTAAAATTATTTTTTTTGATAATATGAGGTATTGATCTTTAATCGACGATATGTATATCTAATGTAGGTAAACAAAAAATGTCAAACAAACAACAATGATCCGTTAACCGTTATGTTTAAATTTCGCACTTACCTACCTTTATAAAGAAGTATGGCATACAAATATTTTTATTTTTTTTTTTGAATTAGCGATCATGTGTTTTTTTGTTTTGTTTATTTAAATTTATAAAATCTAACATTTATTTATCGTATGTGGAAGAGTTGACGCACCTCTAAACAATCATTGATAATAAAATTAATAATTATAGACGTAATTAGTCAAGTATTATTTTCTTGAGCAGCGAAAACATGAAGCAGTCAGATAAACCAAATAAGGTTAGCAAAACATGATACCTATATCGATAAACTGTTTCGACCTTTCGACCAGTGGCGCCGTAATCGTAATAGAAGCGTATAATAGATTTTTAATTCTCTGTTGCTTATTAATATTTTATTTTGTCCTATTATCATCTCTTCTTATTCATAGTATAATAACCTTTTATAGATTTTCGATCCGTAAAAGATGTACTTACATCCTGATGACAGTAAATATCTAGATCATTTAAATAAAATTTGAAAATTTGTCTCTAGATTTAACCGAAACATTGTTTCTAACAAATAAATCCAATTCTATTCGGACGGTATGGACACAGAAGAGATTTTATTAAACATATTCGTTTTTTCCTTTTATAATGTTATGACAAAAGACACATATAATTTGTACATTCGTGCTAGAAGTTCACATTCGATTTGTATAGTCTCTACATCCGTTGGTATTGTCTCAATCAATCAATAAATTGTTATTAGTTCGTTACCACACAGGACATTGCTCTACAATTTATTCATGGATCAAAATCAGATCTAAAGACAGATATCTAATATGATGGAATTCAACAATTTTACGAACCCGATTTGCCAATCTTTATGTCCCCTATCGCCTCCTATATAATAGCTTTCGTATGGTGATTAAATTATATGGCACACGCAATATTTACCAAATTCTCTCTTGACAAAGCAAACAACAAGCTGAAGGCCAGACACGATAAATATTTTCCCTAAGAATGTTCTGTCTACTGGAAATTAAAAATCTCAACTTTCTCATTTTGTATTTGTAGGATCAAACTCGGTAAATTTCAGAAATATGATCGTACAAACTTTTATGAACCTGATGGTATTTTACGCTCACCAAAGTCCCATACATACATGCATAATGTATGTACAATGGCATATATCCAGTTTTTCACAGGATAACCCATGTATTTTAAACGAAAATCCTGTATAAAAATCACTCCTGTGTTTTAGAGAAAAACCCTGTAATTATTCTGTAACCATCCGATGTTACGCAAAGCGTCAGTATGGAAAGATGTGGAAACAGTGATAAACAAATTCATCAAAAGTGCACAAAGAATTCGGATGTGTGAAGAATTATTGTTCAGATACTAAAATCAAACAATGAAAGGACGAAAACGTTCCGATTTCGAAGCGATGGGTTTGAAATATTCACTTTTTTGGACACTGAAAATTGCGACTACAAAGCAGCAATAGTAGAATTAAAATATATTCTTTGCCACTGTCATGAATAAAACGTGAACGGACGAAAAATCTCAATTGAAATTTGAAACGTTGAAAGCCATTCTGAGCACTAAAAACAACTTGAAAATGACGTGCGTAAACTTTTATCATTGGATAAAAACAAAACCGGACATATCGAAAGAAAAGTAATCATTGGTACTGAACGAATTGATGACGAACCAGACGACGAAATCATTGATAGATTAAAAAATATCCGGTAATCATATTGTTTTTTGAAAAATGAAATCCTGCAAAATGTAAAATTTTCTCCAATTTATCCTGTATTTTCGCGCAAAAAAAAATGGCATGGTTGGTTATGCTTTATGCATATGTCGTCATACCTTCTCACACTTTGTGTATCACATAATTCTTCCAAATTTTTATATATTTCGATAACAATTTTCGATTTGAGACGAATTAAGGAGTATATGGTCATTAAGGAGCCCTAAAAATACAACAATAGAGAAATTTTATAGAACATTCTGAACTCGCTGTCAAGGTTGTACATAAAAGTTATTTAAAAATTTTTTTTTCCAATTAATGTTATCTGACAGCTCTATTGTATTTGAAATTTTCAAAACGGCCATCGCTCATTTTCCACATCTTTTTACCATATAAATTATAAATTATAAAATGTTAAACTTCGCTACCATTGTTTTATAGCGCGTGTACAAATAATCATTTACCACCAATAAAATTAAACTTTATTAATAATCTTATAAATGACTTCGTATAATTATTTGTATATACATATTTGCAATTTATTAATGATAGCACAATTACAATAACATCATACAGGAATAAATATATGTACATATATAAAAAAATCAAAAATCTCATATGTACGTACTTGTATAGTTAAGTATATTGAATAAAATACTTAATAATATTATAAATATATAAATTGTTATCAAATATTTAAAATATTTCATTCACTTTTGTACTTTTGTGTAAAACCAACGGTGCTCAATTAAAGTATTTCAGTTACTGTTTGAACTTGATAGTGTGAAATAGTTGAGTAGTTCATTATACTTTTGAGTTGATTCAAATTATATGTGAAAAAAAAAATCACACTAACTCACTCTTATTAAGTCTCGTGTTCAAAGTGAAATTAAAAAAAAAAAAAAAAAAAATTGTTTGCAGTGAATAGGTATATACCTACATACTTTATAAAACCTATTTGTACATTATTATACATATGCATTATAATAAGTAATAATTATTATACATTTTGTATTAATTTATTTAATTGAAGAAATTAACTAAGTGGATTACTGTTTTACAACCATAGGTAAGTTTTGCACATTATGTGCGTATGTATGCATTTAAAAAAAATTACTCTGAAGTTTTGTATCCGTTACTAAACAATATGACGTCGATTTTTACTCATTACTCAATACTAATATAGGGGGTCCAGAGAAAATGCCACAACAGTAAATGACGATTATTTATACTCATTAACTACTAGGGTGATTTAAAAAAAAAACCATTAAAGATCTTAAAATTACTACTTCTAGAATTGATTTTCCAATTTTTTTTTTCAATTTTGGTGTACTATTTACTCTAGCACTTATATGGCAGGATCCCTTAAATATTGTTCTTACCAGAGGCCATTGACGAAATTGACCAAAATCTATATTCATTTTCCATCTTACTTCAATAATTTAAATTTGGAAAATTAGCAATGACGGAGAATGTTTGCGAATAATTTATTTATTATACTCTCTCTCTCTCTCTTACATTTTATTGCATTTGTTCTAAAGACAATAGAGATCTTACTTAATAAAAGGTTAACATTTAACCTTCACATGAACAGTAAAAAATGACACGATTATGGACAGTATTTACCCGGGTAAATAAAGTAAGATTTCATGTATTTTATACGTATTACTTGATAATATCTGTAGTGTATGGGCACATACATAGCAGTTTCTATTATGAAGCCTATATCAGGGCCGCATTAGTTTTTTTAGGGGCATAAGGGGTGAATTAAGTTGTAGCTAGTAGTAAACGTTAGGTGATCTATATAGCCACAACACTCGCTCGTAAACTAGTTCCTAAGGTAAAATTTTCGTATACCGCGCACTGAGTTGAGGTAGTTTTCAGAACAGATAAAAATTGGCGTAGGTAAACTCGGGTAAGCATCATCATCCTGTTTAATTGAATTTAATTATGAATATTCCTCAAACTCAGTACAGAGTACATATCAGACCTAAGTTTGAACAGTCAATGTTTTCGAAGAATATTTTTTCAACCTTTATTCCTGATATGTGATCATGTGTTGGTACCAAATCGATTGAATAAAATATATCGTAACTGGAATTCCAAAAATGTTACACAAAAGTATAAATTCTAAGATAAACTTAATTAATATACATATGTAAGTAGAAACGTTTGCTTTGTAATAAAATTGTAAATATAAGGAAATTTTATTCTAGCTATTTTATTTCCTCAATCCCAAATATGTACAAATAATAGAAATTCAAACATCAAAAAAGGAATGCCACTAGTAAATGAATATTTTAACTTTGTGTAGTTTCAAATATTTTTTTTTTAAATAATTGCAATGCAAATAATCTACATATTTACAGTAAAATATCTACTTGATGATAGATTAACTTAATGATATAGAGTTGAAGAGAAGCTATAAGCACAGGCGGGCTAAGCACAAGACAAGCGGAAATATATGGAAAATCTAGCTACTCTGACAGAAAAAGCAGTCGAAAATAACAACATGAGAGAAACATTCTGCTTAGTAAAGAAAATGTGCAACAACAACGATAGGGTCTATAATATTAGCCCACCAAGCCACCAAAGCTAAAATAAGATAACTAAAAAATGGGAAAGCTCCTGGAGCTGATAACTTTCCTTTAAAACTTCTTAAAGTAAACCTTGAAATACTTGCAACAAATCATGTTAAATATGTGGCAAACCGAAGAAATCCCTTAAAACTGGAAAGGCAGACTAATCAATAAGATTCCAAAGAAAGGAGACTTGGGAATCTTTTCAAACTGGCGTGGTATAATTTTACTAAACACCATAAACAAACAACATATGTGCGATCATTATCCACAAACACATATCAAAAGTACTGGATCCAATCCTGGATACGGGATTTAAACCAGGAAGATCTTGGACAGATCATATAAACACAATCCGAATTATTGCAGAACAGTCGATGGAGTTTCAAATGAGACTCTATTTACTTTTGGTCGATTTTTTAAGAGCGTCAATCATACAAATGATGTGGACAATATAAGCTAGATATGGAATTCCTACAAAGATACTTAACATCATCAAATCGGTGTACAATGTGGCGCCATACCGTAATCCCTGAAGCCAATTAATGAGTATAAGAATAGACGGAAGTGAAAATTTTGGCAGCGAACGCAATGTGATGACGGCTTTTTATGGATGGCCTATTCTCCCTCGTGGAACATTGCTATGGCCTGATGATAATGTTAAATCAATTCAAATCGTGTATTTTTATGTAACTAATGATATGAAAATGTTATTTATTTCATTAAACTGAAATAGAATATTGCTAACAAATTACGTTAATATTAATTATAAATTAATAATAATTAATTAATAATTTATTTTATACATATCAAGGGGTCAAGGTCAAGCTGATTCTTCTTTAGATAATTTTATACCTCAACTATTATGTTATATATTTCAGTTCTAGTTACTTTAAATTATTAAAAACTATAATATAAAAATCGCGCCACCACTGAACATAGTAATTAGGCGTGCCACAAAAAATGTTATTACTCTAAGGCTCGGATGTGACAACCTAAAAAAGAGATAAGCTTCAAGAGACTTAAAGTTTTGAATACATATAATCCTAATAAAAAAATTTTAGAAAACCTAAATTTGGATTTGAATGGGAACTACTGAGTACTTATAGTGATATTAATATAATAAGTGTTGAATAATAATAATAATAGTGTATTCATTCTTGCAATTTCAAGGACATATCTAATACAAATTTGAAGATAAATTAGAAAAACTTATTGCCGTTATACTACATCAAAAATATTTAAAATAGAAAAATATTTAATTATATGTAAGTAACTGCAATAAAGAATAAATAAAGATAAAAATAGAAAAATAATAGCTCTTCAGTATATTCCATTACAAAATGACTTTACTTTTGATTATTATTTCTGTGACAAAAGGTTCAAGTAGCTTATGTCGATTTCAGTAACTTTTCAAAAACCAAATTAAAATCTACTGCAAATTAAGTTTTGAATTTTTGCACATACGTTAAATTTTATGTGCTGCATCTAAATATCATAACCATGTTATTTTTTTTTTGCGCGAAAAAACAGGATAAATTGGAGAAAATTTTTCAATTCATAGGATTTAATTTTTCAAAAAACAGGATGATTACAGGATATTTTTTTTAAATATTAATAATAACAATAGTAGAATATAATATAAAATAGACTAATTTAATTGTAATCAGAATCTACATCAAACATTTCGTCGTCTGATTCGTCATCAATTCGTTCAGTACCAACATCATACTTTTCTTTCGATATGTCTGGTTTTGTTTTTATCCAATGATAAAAGTTTACGCACGTCATTTTCAAGTTGTTTTTAGTGCTCAGAATAGCAGTTGATTCGAATAGATCATTATTGCTGCCATTTCTTTGTAGTCGCAATTTTCAGTGTCCAAATGAGTAAAGATTTCAACCTATCGCTTCCAAATCGGAACGTTTTTGTCCTTCCATTGTTTAATTTTGGTATCGGAGCAATAATTCTTAATAAATGCGTTTTCACAGAAACGTTATACAGAATGAAACAGAATATACAGAATGAAACAGTATACAGAATGATTACAGGATAATTGCAGGGTTTTTAACTAAAACACAGGAGTGATTTTTCTATAGGGTTTTCGTTGAAAATACAGGGGTGTCCTGCGAAAAACAGGATATATTGCATGGTTAATCATACCACAAGAATAGAAATTATAGATTTTATTTAATGAGAAACTTTTTAAGCTACTTTAAAAAAAAATCGTTCCGAGGATAAACAAACACTCTTGTGTACTATAAAAAAATCATATTTTTTTTATTAAACCGTTTTTGTCCCCTTTTTAAATATACATAAGCTACTTTTACATAATGTGCATATGTAAAAAAAAACTTAATAATAGATAAGACACTTTAACTTTAAGAAAAAATTCAATTTTCTCTACTTAAGTTAAAATAACATTTTGATATCTCGGCTTGTAAAGGTGATGCGTAAAGGATGGCATTGGACAAAAACACGCAGTTTTCATATCCAGAAAAATGCATTTTTTGCATAAGTCAGCTTAAGTGACTTTAACTAATTGCCACAGATTTATCGTTTTTATTGCCAATAATTTGACTTAATTACAAAATTTATTGCAATATCTTCAGGACCATATATTATGACGACGCATCATTTATTAATCTTATCAGTTATCACGATACAGCTAAATAATTTTGAAGAACTTATGATTAAAAGATCTGTAATCTAAAATTAAGTATAAGTATATAATTGAAACGTATTGGTTTTAATCTCTTTTAACTTTCTAGAAAAAACTATCGTATACTCACTACTTCTTTTATGATGAAGAACCTTTAATATTCCTGGCGTCTTACACGTCACATTAAATTAAAAAAAAAATCATTGAATAATAGTCATTTTAACCTCATTTAAATGAATAAACAAAATGTATTTGTACGTATGTAGTAAGTACATAAGTGGATGAGGATGTAGATATAAAGAAATATCAAAGAAATTGTCAGTAAATTGTAAAGAAAATATTTAAAAATCATGGCTCACATGCCATAGGTTTGCAATTACCGTTCTTAGTTGTTTGTCAAAAATAAAAAAAAATAAAAAATGATAACAATAAAACAGATACTTCTATAAATCAATATCTGAAAAATCAGCTCATTCATAAGTCCTAAAATGAGTGACATGAGTGAAGAAGATTATTTTCATATCTTAAAACTATAGACTGTATTGTAATCTTTTTCTATGAAGGTAGTGGCGCCGAATTAAATTAAATTAAAAAAGGCTGTCAATTAAGATTACAAAAGAAATTATTTCACATTATGTATAGTTTTTACTGAACCCAACAGAGTTTCTTACCTGGCACTACCAGTTCAAAGCTCATCTATGCAGGTTGGGTGTGGTTGCAGATTTTGCGAGGAACTGCCTGAGACTGCTGAGCATTTACTATGTGAATGCCCAGCCGTATCGAGTAAGAGACAAAAGACGCTGGGTAGCCAGTCGGAAGTTTGTGATGCACCTTGGTCAGCCATCCTGGGGTTCATTGATCTCCTGGAATGGTAGCCTAGGGGCAAGTCACCAAACGAGGGATATCTAATGGGCCCATCGGAGGCCTAGAGATTTTCGGGCACTTTAGGGCGCCCGCTCTCACTCTACACTAACTAACTACTGAACCCAAATAACTTTTATCGGAATTAAAAATCCTTTCTAATATACTTAATTTTTGAAAATACGTTTTTTATAAGAAATTTATATGAGAGCTAACTAATTAAAGGGGTGTACGCTGTACGGCTTGCTACCCAATATTTCGTACTACAGATGAGGATAATGTTGTAGAGAATTGTTAAAATACTCAACAGATAATAAGAAATTTTAAATAAAAAAGGTTTATCTCTAGAAAAGAAAGAAAGGAATCGAAAGTAAGTAGAGGGTACTTCACTTAAAAGTTAAAAAATAAAGTTACATGACTTATGATTCAATTGTATAGATAAGTTAAAAATTCGAAAACAATCAATATCATTCACTCGAAATACATATAGATAAATAATAAAATAATGGTCATTAAAATGTTTAAATAAGTAAAGAGTAAAGTATAGGAATTTTTTTTATGACATGACAGTCTATAAATAATACTATATGTAGATAAATTAACTTATGAAAATTAACTTATATTTGTTTGAATTGTTTTTAGATATGACCGCTTATTGACAACACTTTTTTTAGGAATGTTAATCAGAAAATTATTTAACTCTGTCGTTTCAAAACGATTGATGTGATGATCACAAGAAAGGATTCATACCTAAGATATATCTAAAATTTATCACCGTGCGTACACTTGATCAGAAACAGAATTGGTAGGGTTTTTATTAACGATGTCGGTGATTTTTAGCAAATTCAAACACTTTTATCTCTGAATTAATTTCAAAATTTGAAAAATTGATATTAAAATTTAAATTTTTATGTTAAAATTATTATATTTTGAATTATTAGTTTTAAATTTTTGTTATTTTGAGATTTGATTTTTAACTTTCAAATTTTGATCTCCACAAAAAATTAATTAAAATTGATGAATTTGAATATAAAGTTTAAAATCTGACTATTGAGTCAAATGTATAAAAGATAGATTTACCATAAATCATTAAAATAATGGAACTATCAGTGCAATTGGAACGATTGAAGATTTGTCAAAGAACATCAATAATAAACTAAGGTCAAAAATCAATTAACCAATTATTTAAATTTTTGTGAAGTTTTGTTGTTCCAGTGAAAAGAATTTTTAATCCATTTATGGAATTTTTACGAACAAATAAAGTGAGGTTCCCATGCCACTGATTTAACTACTTGTTGAAAGTATTTCATTTAACAGTAGCCATTGTTTTTTCTTGTTAGAAATTGTTTAAAAATTAATTTCATTCTTTCATTTCTTTTAGTTAGCTAAATATATCTACACTTCTATTCATTGATATTTATATTATATAAATATTATTTTATATAAATATTTTATTGTATGTATGCTAGAAAAGCAAAAATTAAATAAATAATTATAAACTTTAAATAAATTTCGAATAAGTTTTAAATGATAAATAAATTATTAGTATGGATCGAAATATGTTAATGCAAATTTATAATATCCACACCACTAATCGTCATTAAATAAATGATTATCTTATCTTAGTATTTGTCAATGTGTTCTGCACATATCTACATCTAGAGACTCGTTATAATTCGGAGTCTGATTCTGATGCATTTCAACTACAGCTTACGTACTCTTATTTTTGTTTGTACATGCCACGATGTCTCATCACCACCTCCCATTTCCAAATAAATTGTACATAGTTATATTGAATTTTTGATCGTTTTTTTTTAAATTCAAAAACATTTATGTACTTAAGATTTACTTTAAGTATTTTAGCATTCCAATATTGCAATAGTTGTAATTATTATTTTCTTATTTCTTCAAGGATAATTACTTTTTAAGATATTATGTCACTGGCCGAAATTAATAGTAATAGTGATACAAGAGAGCAGTACCTTCGAGCATTAACAAAAACATTTACTGGTATCGAAAAACCGATGAAAAATGTCAAACACGCTGAAACACTAACAGACTTAATTGCTGAATTGCATAGAGTTTTCGATTCCGAACGGGTCAATATCGAATATGTCAATCATTTGCTATTAAGCTATAAATCAAATCCGGCCGAATGGAAGAAATTTGCTAAATTCGATCGATTTAAGTATGGAAATTGATTGATTTAGTTACAATTACATTGATTTTAAATTTTAATTTATGTACACAATAGATACACAAGAAATTTGGTTGATGCCGGCAATGGAAAATTTAATTTAATGATACTTTGTTGGGGTGAAGAACATGGTTCAGCTATACATGATCATTCCGATTCTCATTGTTTTATGAAAATGTTAAAAGGGGAATTACGTGAAATCAGATATTCTTGGCCAAACAATAATGAAATAATTGAAAAATACAATGGCGATGTAGAAATGGATTACAATAAGGAAGAATTGGTGGAATTATCGAGACATACACTTGAAACGAATGATGTTGGCTATATAAATGGTAAATGATTGTTTTTAATTTTTTTTAGTTGTAAATAGATAAATCCATGGATATTATAGATACTATTGGATTGCATAGAGTTGAAAATCCTAGTCATACGGATGGAGCAGTTTCTCTACATTTATACTGTCCACCATTTGATACATGTTCAATGTTTGATAAAAAAACAGGAAAACGTACTAACTGTACTGTAACGTTTTGGAGTAAATATGGAGAACGAAGATCAAAGGTAAATTTAAAGATCATTAATGGATTTTGATTTTTTTGAAATTTGTAATTTACTCAATTCAACGTATACATAACTTATCATACATGTAATTTAATGTGTCATCCATTTATCGTTAGCAGTGTATGGTAAAGTGATTTATCGTAATTCAATTAATCATTAAGCAATTTATCGTAGAACAACTTTTTCTGTTGTACTTAACTAGCCCAATTGTAAATATGTATCACGGTTAAAATCTCGAATCTTGAATTTAGATCAAAGTCATTGTTCCTTTCAAATTGCTAGCGAATCAATTTAAATCTTCGTTTAACATACAAAGTCCCCTCGTGTTCATTCATTAATCAATATTGATAATACTATATAATATTCCGAAGATAGTAATTTCATATTAATTAAAAAAATTTTACTTGTTCCCAACAGGCATCAGCTATTTCTGAATAAAACCAGTAAAAAATCGATTTCACCGTATATATTGATGAGAATTGGCAAGAGAAATATGAAAATTTATAAAATATTTGCAATTTTATCGTACACACATACATTTTTGAGGTTGATAAGGTCATTAGTTTTATAAATATTATTCATAATAAATTTTTTATTATTTTATTTAATGTTGTATCAATTTGAAGAATTTTTCAGGTAACTGTGGTAATTTGAAAGATAAAAAATCATAAAGATAACAAAATCTCTGAGTAATTTAATTTATACACATCCTGATAATTATTCATCATGTGACTTATAATAGATAAATTAAATTGTAACTTTTTTCTTATTGCTGTTGCGAATTTAGCTTTAATCGACACTTTATCACCTCATAACCTAAATCGGTCCATATTTTTGAAATCGAGAATTACCTAAGCTAATGCAGGGTGTTATCAATTTTAACCTTTCGAATTTTTGTTAATAAATAGGTTACTCGAAATATAATAAAATGTGAAAAAAATCGTCTGTCCCAAAAAACGAAGAATGAATTTTACTGTAAGGCAATAATCAATATATTTTTAACTAGAAAACGGTTAAGAATCGAATCCCTTGCAGAACGATTTTATCCTTCAAATGGTTCACTCTATTTGACACATTTTGGTTGCATCACCCAGTATAATTATAAGCTTTATGGACAACGAAATGAATGAATGTATTATTGTGGGAGTACTTGGCTTAATAGAAAATATATATCAGACTCCACTACCAATCAAACATTTACTTTTAATCGCCGTAATAACAAAATTGCACTTAATCTAACCAAAAAAGAAAAAAACTTATTGTTTACTAATAACTGTTTTTTATAATAATAGGTATATGAAAATATTCATAAATCCATAAATAAAAAAATCTACTCATGTGTAATTTATATATCGGAAACATTATTCATATTTTTATTATTAAGTACTAATTTAATTGATTTAAATAAATTCGGTATTAAGCCTATGTGTTTATCAACACATTTAATAGCACAACGTTCAAATTGATTTGTGAATTTATTAACTTCCTGTTCCGAAGGTGTTGGTGGCATTTGATTTTTTATGTCATCGTTGCATTGCTAAAAGGAAATCATTTTAAAATAGACACCTAGAATTGCATTATAAACAGTATTTGGTAATATTGTTAGACCGTTGAAGACTTAATTAAATCATTTATTAGAAAGAATGGTAATTGTTAAGTAAAGTCACAAAAATTAAGATATCCCAAATAAATTGAAGATAAGTATATACCGGGAAATTAAAAGCTTTTTAATTTTAAGAGAAGAAGTTAAGATGTTAAGTATTTCTAATATTTTTATATAAAAAAAAAATTAACTTACCATGACACATCTCTGCAATCTTCCTTGGAAACCTTCTAATTCGACGTGCACAAGATTTTGAGCATTGTTTAAAGGTACAGAACATCTTTCTACACAATTCTGTACCACACTTATACTAGAGTTTTTATCCTGGCAACATTTCGCAGCGCACATATGCATTTCTGACTAAAAAATTAAAGTTTCTAATAAATAAATAAGTAGTAGAAAGTCATGTACTAAGAATAGAGAATAGAAAGAAAATTTAAATAAGGTCATTGACAACCCTAAAGAAAGGCAAAAGGATTGAATTTAGCCAATTTGGGAACTATAGGCAACAAATTAGAAAATTATTTGAGAATTAACAAATTTTCAAACTTCAATGATTAGACATAAGGTCTAGTCTAGAAGACTGACGAATTAACGTTTGGAAAGGTGTTTTCAATGAAATAAAATTATTAAAAAATCTGAATTTCTTTATGTGAAATTTTATAGGACTTGATAAAACAGATGTAAAACCTTCAATTTCTGACTGTTCATAAATTTGACTTTATAATAAATCTCTTTCCGTCACACTGAAGTTAATATAGGTAGGTATGTTCTCGATTCCTAAGTGTGAATAAGCCAAAATTCACTAAAGATAATATTTTCCTCTAGTCACAAACCTCAAATATTTGCAGAGCTTAAAAGTAAGACCTCTTGGAAGACTCAATATACGAGTATATGAATCTATAATTATGTCCAGTAGCTTTATAACAATTTATCAACGATTCTTTAACAATTTAATATGCTTTATTTGATTACATTGATTACTTTAAAAACGCCGCTATAAGATAATGGGGGTTATTCAACAAAACTAACCTGCATTTTTCGAAGAAAACTTTTATCCAATTCATCGATCATTTTAGTCATTTCTTGTTCTACACGTTGTCTTTGGATATCGATTGAAGTTTCCATTATTAATAAATGCTTATTTATTGTATAAAATTGAAAATTAATTTAAATGTGAAAACTTTTGACATTCGACACTTTTTTTATGATAAAAATTTTTTACCCAATAGAAAATTCAATTCAAATTTTATCGGTAACTCATATAGCGGTTTAGGTTGTGACAGTCGTTGAAGTTTGAAAATTTTTTAATAATCGATAACCATAAAATTCTGTTCAAAATAAAGGTACATTCTCCTTCTTTCTAGTAGATATGTATATACACCCGTCCATCGATTTGTACGGTACTTGATTTACAAGGTTTCGCTAAAACACGGTTTATAAATTAGAAACAAAGTTTTTATTTTATATTGAACGCATGTTATGTCTCGTTTTACACGGTTTAGATTTCCATCGAAGGATGGGTGTATATGATAAGTTTTGGTATGTAAACACTACAAATGGTCTACTCCGAAGCCACATTCCCTTTTTGTGCTTCCCTTAATTTAAAAGGGTTGCGTATTTTGACAACTTTTGTTTTGTAATTATAAAAAGTTTTGAATACAAACATATCAACTAAAAAGATGGGGTATTTGACTGAAAAGTACCTACCAATCCAAAAAGTATTGAACTTAAACATCCATAATAAATTTTGCAATATAAAAATTATTTGTTACTAGAATTTTAAACATTTGAAAGGTATAATGAAGTTTTAATTTTTATTTAACTAATTTCTAAAACATGTGTTGGCACTACTATGATATATGTCATCGCATGAAATGTAAACATCACTAAAAATTTTAAAAAATGGCGTCGATGTCACCATCTGAGGTATAATTTTCTCATATATATTTATTATATTTTCAATAATCAACCTATAAATTATAATTATATTGTAAACAAAATGTTTAGCACCTTCAAGTGTATTTTTTATGTTAACTAATTTATATCGAAAAATATTCCATTGTTGATTGATAAAAGTTCAATGGCAAATTAATAAAAATCTTTGTCATTCCCTGTTTTCCACAATGAAATTGCTAAATAGACAAAATCATACATTATAAATAAGTTGATTATCTTAAAATTGCATATATTTCTTTTGTTGGACCAATATATTTAATTGGAACATTGATCCAAGTAATTAAGACGACAAAACATGGCCCAAGGTTTTTTTAATGATGTCAGTGGTAAAATGTTAAAATAATACTTGGTGCATGTGCCCTATCTAGTTAATTGAATCACATTGCATTTTGCATTCAATTTCAATGTATTAAGGCACTGTAACTATAATGAAGTCAGAAATTGTATTTAAAACGAAATACAAAAAATAGTGAAAGTACATTTATTAATAAACCAGCCTACTTTCCTTTTTGTAAGATTGCTAAGCCTTTCTAGAAAAATAATCTTGATCATTTAGCTCTTACTGCAATTCATAAATATTAAAATTCCAGATTCTAGAAATATTTAAGATTAATTATTAAAAACTTTTGATATTCGGCTGTTTCAAAATGTAATGAAATCTGGAAAATTACAGCACTATTAACATCCGTTCTAAACTTTTTTTCATTCATCCACTAAATATAATCTGTTTAATTTTAATTCCATAAATTAATCTCCAAACCATTATCATTAAATTAAATTAAAGTTCATAAAATATTGCTATAGAAATAGATAGACAAAGTATCTCATCAAATCATAAAATCATCCACAGTACATAATGTATAGGTTTACCTAATTGAAAAATTGTTGCACTGCTAGAAAATCGATTTTGCTATTTTATGACATTTATCTATTCAAATAGCTGCTGATAACATAAAATTAAGGATTTTTCCATAATTAATGGCAATATCGATTGGTTATATTAAAATAAAAAAATGTTAAATTGGGCAATTATTTCCTCTTGTTTAACATATAAGTATGTGGTAAATAGTCCAAAATTGTTATTAATAACCGAAGAATAAAATTATACTAAAAAAATTAATTTTTTGTCCATGCACGAACTATTCGTCAAACAACATACATCGCTTTTGCCTTGGCCGGTAACCTGAAAATAGATCTAAAATTATGGATGTTCTTTAAGAGAAGGGAAATAGAGATTAAATTTCTAACTTTTATATACAATAGTAGTGTCAGCAAAGATAGATACAGGTTCTACATGCTTTAATCACACTGAATTTATTCTTAGAACCTACGTAGCTACGTAAATTGTTTCTTATCACTGCACTTTTAATATTCTTCATATAATTTTTCGTTTTTCGTCTAATCTCATTAATTATTTCCGATCGTGATCTTGGCATTTTGCTCAATCTTCTGTTCTTACTGCTTTTTCGATCATGAAAAATACCTCTGTATTTGTAGTGCAACATTAGGAGGTGTCATCTATAGTTGTGACAATTAATTTTTCTTGATACAGAACTTTTAAGTCTTATTAAAATCAAGCTTAAACATTGCTAAATTTATTATTTACAGAGAAGACTACAAAAAGAGCTTATGTCATTAATAAGAGAGCCTCCACCAGGCGTTATTGTTGACACAGACAGTATAGGACAAAATTTAACTCAGTAATAATAAATTTATCAACCGTTATTACTTAACTTTTAAATAAATTACAATATTTTACAGATGGAAAATTCATATGGACGGCGTAGAAGGTACATTATATGAAGGAGAACATTTTCAATTGCTATTTAAATTCAATAATAAATATCCGTTTGATTCGCCAGAGGTATAGAGAGTCTTTGATTAGAACAGTGATAAATATTTTCAAAAATGACATATTTTAGGTGACATTTATTGGTTCAAATATTCCCGTTCATCCACACGTATATTCAAATGGTCATATATGCCTATCTATTTTAACGGAAGATTGGTAAGTAGGAATATTGAAAATATTTTAAATTAATTCCATGTTCCAAAGTTAATAAATTTCCCACTAAACCACTTGGTCTGTTTAAGACAAATAACCCAACATAACGACAAATAACGTAAAAAACTAAAAAAAAAGTTCATTAATCTTGCTCTGCCTGTGTTCTATCTCCAATTTCTATTTTTTTTAACGTACATAAACACATAGATAGTGATAATTAATATATTTTTATTATAGGACTCCAGCTCTATCTGTACAATCAGTATGCTTAAGTATATCGTCGATGTTAAGTAGCTGTAGAGAGAAAAAGAGACCGCCAGACAATACTCTTTATGTAAAAACGTGTAATAAAAATCCGAAAAAGACAAAATGGTGGTATCATGGTATGTGTATATTATCAAATTGATTGCGTGACTTATTAAATTTTAAATTAATTTTATATTTACAGATGATTCAGTTTGAAATAAATTCCATTCTCACGTGACAACAATGTGAATTTATATTATTTAAAAAAAAAAAAAATTGCTATATATATATATATTATATATAAAATGACTAAAAGTCTGAAACAAATTGCGGTATTAAAATGGAAACATAAATTGATAGCAATGCAAAAGTAATAGAACAACATCTATCTATATATACTAAAAAAAAATTAATTAAATGGTGATATTCGATGTAAAATACAGTTATACGTTGAAATACTTTTCGTTTTTTTATAATAATTATTAAATTAAGTTAACAAAATTCAACTACATATACATAACATATATGCATATTTATGTTAATAATGAATTAAACTAAAAAAAAAAATAAAAAGACATTTCCACCACCTGGCACACCGTCCTTTGTTTTTTCGGAGGAATAAAAATTAATAAATTTGTCGTCTACTTAACTCTAATTGTACGAAATAAAAAATATACAAAATATATAATTATGTAGCTAGATATTAAATTAAACCACTGATTAATTTTCGTTAAGAATATTATTTAACTTAAATAAACATTCAATGGTCAACATGTAGTAGTTTTTATTTTTTATTGAATTTCATCATTATTTATTTGGTACACGTTTCTGTTATTTTTTTGTCTTATTAGAAACCGAAGAATTAATTAGTTTTAATTAAATTAACAACATTACTTACATACATTTGTTGAAAATGTATAAAATCTAATAACATTGTTTAGAATTAATTTTTTTAATTGGATTTTACTGTTTTATGTCTTTTTTTTTAAATAAAGTATTTAGTTGTATTCTAATTAGAAAAGTGGTTTTCTTTCTGTTATCAATGAAGTCAAAAATTTGATTACTTCTTCATCGAACTTTGGATTAGTATTTCAATCAACACCAAATCTTCTTTCCTCTGTTTTCAAATTTGTGTCCATATTATTACAAAATTAACTTTTATATTCTTTTTCCTTAATTTTTCGATTATCTAACAAAATCTGGAGAAAATATCTTGTTCAGTGCTATACGAAACAAAAGGCTATTTAGGCGATAACAATTCAGCACATTTAAAGGATTTGTCAATTTTACCTAGTCCTTACGTTTACGAAATGTAGTCATTCGAGTGCAGTAACTACAAAAGATGTGGAGGAGCACTGAAATCGGCCGCAAAGAGATTCAGTTGCATAAAAAGCAATAATAAATATAGCAAAATAAGCCAAACCAGTAAAAAAGGAAAAATTGGCTACGACGATTATAATATACCCGTATGAGTACTTGTCTATTATTTACAACTTTGTCCGTTTCTATTTTGTCTGTACAATAAATAAAATTGGGTAAATTGAATACAAATGATTAAAAACCCTGGAAATGACATAAAATTGATTGCAACGCCATAACGGTATTTCGTGGAACTTTTTAGTCTATGAATGAAATCTTTATTTTTTTATTCTCTATCATTTTCAACATATTCATTTTTTCTGTAATCTAAATCTTTTTCGAGTAAATGATTAAAAACCCTAGAAATTCAATAAAATTGATTGCAGCGCCATAACGGAAGGTCGTACAATTTTTTGGTCTATGAATGAAATCTTCATTTTTGTATTCTTTATAATTGTTGTTATATTCATTTTTTCTACATTTCGACTACCTTTCGAGTAAATGAATGATTCATATCATAATTAGGTGAACACTGTACCACAGTATCCCCTATTTTTTGTCCAAAAACAATAGAGATCTTACTTATAGGACTACATAATAAACTGTCAAAATGTCAGCTTTCTAGCTTCAGCCGTTTGGCTGGAATCTTGATTACAGGCAGACGGACGGACGGACATGCATATTTCGACTTAGAATTTCACAAGGACAATGGTGTTAAATTTTTTTTTCTACGATCAGTATTAAGGGGCGTTACAAACTCCGTACCAAAGCTATAATACCTTTGATACGGGTATAAAAATGTGTTTGTGCGTTTGTATTTCTTTGGCATTAGTCGTAAAGTATCTCAAAAAATAGTTATTGGCCCTAAAATGTGATGCTACCAGATCTGTGTGATACTACCAGAAACCTAATTTTTATGGTTTTTAATAATTTAATCGAAAAGTATTTAGATTACAAAAAAAATGAATATGATGAAAATGATAGAGAATAAAAAAATGAAGATTTCATTCATAGACTAAAAAGTTCCACGAAATACTGTTATGGCGCTGCAATTATTGTACAGACAAAATAGACAAGTACAAAGTACAAAATAATAAACAAGTACTCATACGGGTATATTATAATCGGCGTAGCCAATTTTTCCTTCTTTACTGGTTTTAGAGACGTTGTGAGTTGTGCACATCTCTTCATTATCATCTCCATCTCCTTTCCCAAATCAAACAAATGCTGGGATCATTCATAAGATATAGTGGTTTAAAATTCTATTTGTTTTTGATTAAAATGTAATTCTCTAAATGATTTTTTTGTCACTTTTTGATTAAAATGATATTTTTTTAAAATCGCTTCCACCGGAAATGTTTCTTATTTTTTTCTTTTATTGCCTAACCTAAACTGTAAACTAATAAGATAGTTTTAAATGGAGCCATCACATAAATACAAAACTCTTTCGTTTAATATCAAATTTATTACTTAAATAACATTATATATGCCTATAACATTAACGTTTTTTTTATTTAATTAATTTAGCTAATGGTACAAAAATTCAATTTTTAAATAATTATATCACTTGTTGGTTTACACAGATTTTTTTTATTGAATTATCGTAAAATTATTTTTTTTTATTTTTCATTCTTAGAATTTAATATGTACAAAATTATAAATAAATTTAATGAAACATTTATTAATTATTTTTTAAACTTTTTATTATTATTATTATTATTTTAATTTTTATTATTATTATTATTATTATTATTAATATTATTATTTTTTGTATTTACAAAGTGGCCAAAATTCTAGTAAATCCAATACAAGCTGAAAGTACGGTTTGTCCAACACCCCATACCATTGCATATACTGGGGGCATTTGCAAACTGGATGCCCGATGTACAAATGATATTGCAGCACTACTAACGATACCACTAGTAACGGGTGACACAACTCCCATAACCAGAATTAATATCGAAAAGAATCGACCGAATTTATGTTTACGTAATGTTACAAATGCAACAGTAGCCGCACATGTATGAATGAATATCGATGAAAATAGGGCCCACAGAAATATATGGTACCACATTTCCGTAAATGTTTTTAGCGGATGTCCCAGTCGTAGGCCCATCACATCGGCCAATGTGTCCAATTCTGCATTTAGCTCATCGGTTAACATCACTGATCGATATTAATTATTTGTTTTATGGTTTTTAAATTACACAAATTTACAAATGTCTCTTCGTTTTTACATAATTTCAATTAAAACACTATCAATCAAATAAATTAACGGACGAGATATACTCGCGTGATGGAGGTTTTATAATGAGCCACCAACAGCATCTTTGTGAAGAATTTGTTTGTTTCATTGTTTCCCTAGGAAAATTATATATCAATTAATTAATTGTATCAGCTACCAATAATATGAAATATACTTTGTGATAAAAATTAAATAATAAATATGTAAAAAAAAAAAAATAGAGCTCTTAACCGGAAAACCCCTTTCCTAATGGATTTCTCTCACTGCCCAAAATATAGAGCGGCCAAAATATTAATACTAGAAAAAGAAAATATGTTAGCTCTCCCAATGGAACTAGCGTGGGGTTTACCACCTTTTAGGGTTGGAGAACGTACCCCTCGCCCCATTTAAACATTTAAAATATATAAAATTAAACGAAAATTACAATCAAGAATAATGAAATAGACGGCGAAATATAAAATGTTTCTCTAAAATTAATTAAAACAACGGTTGAGCGAAAAAACTGAATGGGGGTTCTGAACCTGGCATTCCCAATAAGAGAAATGGAGAGAGAAATAGCACATCACAAATTTTCTTTTTTTTCTTTTCGCTGAATTCATTGTTTACAAATAAAACAATTTTGTTGAGGGAATAAATGAAAATAATTAGAGTAGGTAGAAAAAGCTGTGGGTAGATCTAGGAAGCTAATTTATAATTTAATATCGCACATAAATACAGCCAATACTGTAAACCATTTTTTAAAAAAAACTCCAAATTCAGATGACCATCTAATCACTAATCTGACAATAATGAACCGATTGTGAACTTCGTCAGGGATAAAGACGCATGTGGATGATAAACATGGAATACAAGTGAGGTTAAAACTAACTTTACCAAATAAAAGAAGACTGAACGGAAATAATTTCTATCAATCAAAAATTTAAAAGCAAGAATTAAATTCGCCAAGTTCAATAGGAACAAAACCATTTCTTTTTGGAAAATGATTTTGTGCTAATTAGGTAAATCCCTACCACATCTTTTTCCATGATATCCGAACCTACTAAAGTTAGATTCGTCACTCCAAAAACTTTCTTTTAAAAAACGTAGAATTTTAAATCAAAATTAGTTAAAAATTTATAGAGAGAAAGAGAGATTACACCCATCCCTCGATTTGCACGGTAAATACGTTTCACGACAAATCCATGTAAATGGGAAACCGTGTTTAACGAGATATAAAATAAAAGATTTTTTTTTTAATTTACAAACCGTGTAAATAAGGTAACGTTCAAATCGAGGGACGGCCATTTTTGTGTACATAAAATTACCAGTCGGATTAATAGTGTAATCACTGGTAAACGATTGTAGTGTTTTGGCGGAAAGTTGTCAATTTTTAAGCAAATCTTATTTCAATAAAAAATGTGGAAATAAAGTATGAATTGTAAAATGTCTATACTTAATCTCTGTATTATAATTTTAAACCGTTAACAGATAATTATATGAAAATAAACCGATAAGTTATATTTTATTTTAATTACTTAGATAGACAAATTTCAGGAAATATTTTTTATTGGCAATATAGGTCATATTCTTTGGATATACAAAATATTCGACGCAATAAACATTTCAATTAGTCACACAATGATTTAGAATCTTTAATATTATGACTAACGACGATTAACTAATTTATAAAAAAAAGGTGACAAAATCTTTATATTATAGGTTTTTTTATTTATTAAAAGCTCAACCAAATGGATTAGTATAGTTGTCAGAACAAAACTGGAATGAACTGGATTATCAAATGGTTATGGGTGATTTATTTGTAGAGCTTCATTTTAATGAACTATGTATTTGTTTTATACGAGTATTAACTGGAAAACCTACATTTTCTATGTACAGTTTTTTAACATAAAAATATGTTCACCCCCCAATGTGAATTATATTTAACAAAATAAATGTAATACGAAATAAATCCAAAACCCCATTTATCTGGATCAATCGTGTATAATGTGTATGTAAATGCACAATATACTAAATAAACACTTGGAACACTTAGCAACAGTAAAATAATCAGACGAAATTATAAATCAATAAATATTGTTCCAAATATTTACTGTAATTTGCTTATTCATGATTTGTAGTTTTGTTTTTATTTTCGGGTAATTAAAGTTTTGGAAAATTCAAAATGGTTCGTCCAACTTTGTTGAACAGAAAATTGACGTAGGCAGCAGAAATGTTTGTTATTGATGAATACAATGGAGTCATTGGGGGCGACAAAATAAAATCTTGTAAATTAATACTACTTTTATCCTGAATAAAAAATTAAATGTATAGATAAATATAATTTACAATTTATTTTTATGTAATTTACTTTGTTATTGTAAAATCGCAAAATAAAAGAAAGGCGAGGATTTTTATCAAGTACACCAACAATTTGTTAATAATATTTACCTTAATATATAACTTGCATTAAAAGCTACAGCCAACTTTTATCGATTTGAAGCTAAAGCGTATAACATCACAAATCACATCAAACACTCAAACAGTAATTTTCGTTTTTCATTAAAAATATAAAATAAATTTTTAAGCAATCCTATTTTTTAATGGCTCTGTCAATTTCTTTAAATATTTTGACATTTCCTATACCTTTTATTTGTACCCCATCTCGATAAATCTAAAAAAATTTTGAATATTTTTTGAATAACATACGAAATTTATAAATCATTTAGCGTTCTTTCTATAAAAAAAAGTTCTATTTTTATTTGGAAAAAATTAATAAATCCGACTATAACCCTATCATATTGAAATATATATATATACATATTTGGAAAGCGGAAAACTGTACAATCTTTTTGATTCCAATTTTAATAATAATAAACCTTCTATTCAATATATTTTTCTTATATAATTTTAGTTTCAATTAGACAGCGATTTACTGTAAAACTTAGAGAGGGGCATGTACAATGGAAATAATATATGAGAAAATTATTTTATTGGCGGACTTAACTGTTGTCAAAATAAAATAAAATAAAATAATTTATTTCTTCATGTTTTTTAATTAAAAATTGTTAAAAATTGTTATCCGTAATAATTTAGTACCTCAAATACTATTCACTATTAGTATTTGAGTAGGTACTTGGATTCGGGAAAAGCATTCGATACTTTTATATCACTAGATTTATCATTTAAAAAAAATTAATCAAAACGCATCGTTTGTTTATAAATTTTACTAATTTTCTAGTAAAAAATCTTCCTTCAAATTCGAGGGGCGAATAAAAAAAGTAAGTATATTTATTGTAATAACTACACATTTCCTTTATTGATTTTTATAATTTATGATTTTTTCTACTTATTTTAGAAATCAATTTTAATTTTTAATTATTTCAAAAAACAACTAATACTAACTATAGAAAGATTTATAATTATACAACACCCATAGGTGGATAAGTATAGTAAAAATCTCTAGGATAAAACACATTTTTAAAACCAAGACACCCTACACATATTTAGCGTGTATTTTTCAATACGACAAAAATCATAAGATTTCATTTATAAGGTTGCAATAAATAAGAATTGTATCTTCACTGAAAGTTAAATAGGAGAACTAGAACATGCCCAACTCTCCCAACTGTTACTATTTTTTCTTCAAATAAACCCCCATGAAGGAAAAATTGTACATACTACATAAATAAAAATTAATATTAAATCATACATTTAAAATATCATCAGACTTGGCTACAGTATCTTAAGAAAATCGCTATTCACACATTACATCATCATTGTTTTTATAATTTTCCAGATAATGAACAATGAAACATACTCAAGCAGCAGTGACGACGAAGACTACAAACCAGAAAATGAAGATTCCGATTGTCTTAGTGTCGAAGAGTCTGGTAGTGATGCAGAGGACAGTCAAGAAAATTGCGACTCGCCCACAAAACAAATGAAAAGTACCAAACGCAGAAAGAAAAAATCGAAAAACAATCAAAAAAATCAATCAACCGAAAGCGATTCCAATATCGTAAAACAAGAAAACTTAAATGATCCATCTGTTGACCAAAATGAAAAAGAAAGAGCCGATGAATTATGGAAAGATTTTATGAATGATACGGACAGTGTTTCCGTAAAAAAAACGAAACCTCAGCATACAAGCAGTAATAGTGATAAAAATAAGATAACGTCCAATGTGAAAGAGATTCCAGATCAAACTCCAAAACAAACAATTACCGAAACATTTGTGTCATTGACAAATAAATCGGAAATCACCGACAATATCCATATCGAATCTACATCGAAATTTCAACCAAAACCAAATTTTTTAAATAGAGGTATTGCCACTAAACGTACAGCGGGCGGTTTGGGATCGGTTCTTGGGCAAATTGGTAAAAAAAGTAAAATTAGCACTTTAGAAAAAACGAAATTAGATTGGAATAATTTTAAAAACAATGAGGGCATCACCGAAGATCTACAAAATCACAACAGAGGTAGAGATGGGTATTTGGAGCGTCAAGACTTTTTAACGCGAGCAGATTTGCGTCAATTTCAAATTGAAAAAAATTTACGAAAAACCAGACAAAATAATTAATTTAAATAAGTATTGCTAATACTAATTAATTTCACTTTACACAAAAATAATCATTTTTCAGATTATTACTATTATTATTATTATTACTTATTATTCACATATTATAATCTTTTTTCAACCATTAAATCAAAGCAAATAAATTAAGTAAAAGAACCTATAAGACTTTTTATACTCGTATGATGTATAAAGGGTATTATTATTATTGTTATATAAAGGGCATTATAATTTTGGTGTGGAGTTTGTAATGGCCCTTAATACTCATCGTAGAAAAAAATATTTAATACCATTGACTTTCTCATGAAAATTGTAGTCCAAATATGCATGTTCGTTCGTCCGTGAACAAGATTCCGGCAAACGTCTGAAGCTAGAAAGCTGAAATTTTAATAGCTTATTAAGTACTCTATTGTTTTTGGAGCTAATCGGACATGGGAGGCTATGGTACAGTGTGCACCTAATTTTGATATTAACCATTCATTTATTTGAAAAATAGTCGGAATGTAGAAAAAATAAATATGACAAAAAGTTCAATGATATACCGTTATGGCGCTGCAATCAATTTTATATCATTTTAGTTTTGATTTTTCGATTACGGAAAAAATGAATATGACAAAAATGATAGAGAATAAAAAAATTAAGATTTCATTCATATACCAAAAAGTTCCACAACCGACCGTTTTTGGGGGTTTTATCAAAGTAATTTCTATGGTTTTAAATCGTTTGTATTCAATTTACCCCATTACATATATTTATTGTACAGACAAAATATACACGGACAAAGTCGTAGATAATAAACAATTACTCATACGGGCCTATTATAATCGGCGTAACCAATTATTTCTTTGTTACTGGTTTTTTCTTAAACGTTAATGCCAACAATGTAATCACAGCAATTGTAATTTTTTTGGAAATTTTGATAAAGAACTCGGCAAAGTCGAAGAGAGAATTTTTACTTATCAGCCGGCGAGTGAATTTTCTTTTGGTTTTTTATTATCGTACGTTTTCTTTTTTCATTTTGAAATAAATCTATTATGAATTTATAATTACTGATATCTTCCTTCACTTATTGCGCGCCTTTATTTTACATTTAAGAAACAAATTTTATTATTTTTGTTATTATAATTTGTACATATTGCAACATTATTAGAAATTATTACTTTTACTATGGTCTTGTTTTTGCATTAATAAATTTATATTTAAATTGACTTAATCGCAACTACATCTTTTGGCCAAGGTATGATCCACAAACAAACAAATATAGTTTTAAATAACACATCACAATTTTCAGGAGTAAAAAAAATCTTTTATCTTTAACACATCACACGGTTACAAAATAAAATAAATACAAAAATTTTCAAGAAAAAAAACACAATTTTACTCTTATGACTGATATTTATTTAAACAGCTAGATTCTCTATTCCGGTATTAAAAAATTCATACAATTCTCAAAAATAAAAAAAAAATGTTAATTAAAAACCTATGTATAAATATGTAGTTAAGAGTCTGTCAACTAAAGCGGCAACAACTCTTGAAGAATTAGTAACAGAATTGATTATGTTGTATGTGAACGTTAAACAATTATTATATTCTTTAGATTTAATTATCAAAAATTGTTTAGAATTTCAATTCTTTGTACACAATAATTTTGCTACTAACTCTTCATAGACGTGCTTTTAAAAAATAACAATGATAGATTTAAAAAAAAATCCTTTCCAGTATACGTTTCTGATATACCTATTTTAGAAAGAATTTTTTAAACGATCCAAAAACAAAACAAAAAATCCTCAAATCGAAATAACTTGAATAATTTATATAAAAAGTGTTGTTGCCTAAATAAAATAATATACAAATAAACATGTCACATATTTTAATATCGTATAATTATTTGACAGCATATTTTTAATGCATATGTATTAAAAAGAGTTTTTATTATGCAGTAAAACTCCAAAGTGAAAAGTCGAGCGATGGAGAATACAATAGACGCTCGAAAAGTGGAACAGAATAATTCTAAGCGTGTTCCACTTTTCGAGAGCACTTTAAAATTGGCTTTCAGAAATACGAAATAACTTGATAGTTACTTAAGACATTTATACACGGTGTCTCGCCAGATGAGAGAAATCCGTTCAGGACGTGTTGCTGCGATCAATTTTATTAAAAAATTGTACTGCGAGGGTGTCTAAAATTGACCGTTGGAAAGCTGGAATGATTTTAAGTTTTAGGGACTGCTTGTAATTTCCATAAAACAGCTAAGAAATCCATATTTATAGATTTAATTTAAAGATGAATGTTCCCTCTTTTATTTTCGGTTCAATAATTCTACATTCATGGCATAATGTTTGAAAAAAGTAACGATAAACTTTAAAAATGGAAAAAAAATTTACGTTGTCTTAAAGATAACTTCTATTCTCAAAATTTTCCATAATTAACTTAATTTTTTCGCTTAGGTATACAATTTAAAAGAGAATATTATTTTGGTTTAAAATTTCCTTATTCATTTTTTCATTATTTCGTATTTTTTGGCCCTTCAGTACAATTTTTTGCTCAAATTGATCACAGGAACACGTCTTGAAAGAATTTCCCTCTTCTGACTAAATTAAAAAATAATAATACGTTCAGTAAAATAAAAAATAAATAAATTAACCTTAAAAAAGAAAGTTTTTCGTGTAATCCTTTATATCAGAGGTAAGATAAGATAAGATAAGATAAGATAAGATAAACATTTATTTAGCTTTAGCTATTAGTACATTACATTCATTTCATTTCATTCATTACATTATTTCATATTAACAATTAAGACTTCAAAGTTCAAAAAGCTACTTTCACATATTCTTTCAATTTATTATTAAACACACGTTCATTTCTTTCATACTTAATTTCTACTGGCAACTCAAAGGTTGCCGACCTTTTCTAGACCACCGCCCCCTTTACTAGAAAAAAAAATTCCAACGTCCCCTTTCCCATGATAGTTCATTATACCAAATATAAAAATATTATTGCATATTATCTATACCTATTTTATCTGTCTATCTATCTGTCTCCGAACCTGCTACCGTCCCCTTCGAAAGCTCTAGTGCCCATCGGGGGGCGATAATGCCTCTATTGGGAACCTATACTTTTATATCATAAAATACTTACGCCAGCTTTTATTTTGTACTAGCATTTATTTTTAAAAAAATTGAAAAAAGCTATTTTGGAGTAAGGGAGGGCGTGCTAGCGCCCAAAATTTGATAGATTGCATTATCATTGGCAACGAGTCTATGTGCGAAGTTTCATCTTGATTGGATGACAAGTAGGAAAATTAGCCCTTTGTTGATTTAGGGGTGGGGGTGCCTAAAATTTCATAGATTGCAGTCATTGGCAATGAGTCTATGTAGCAAGTTTCATCTTGATTGAATGATGGGAAGTAGATTAATCAGCCGTTGCAAGTTTTGCCCACAAACAAACACACACACAAAAGCAAGTTAAAATAAAGAATTTAATGAATAGTTTCATATAAAATTATTTTTGATTCACTTTTCGAGCATCTATTGTATTATCCATTTTAGACAAATTTTACTGTATTAATGCCATTATCCGTATCAGGCTGATTCGTCGCCCATTTTTCGGCACCTACAATTCAGCAATTTTGTATATTGTTAATTCAGATAATATTGATGAATATTTTTGTTTAATATTCTATTAATATTCTTTTTTTTTTTTTTTCATAAAGGAGGTTTTGCAATCCAAACATTATTTTAAAAGAAGCATTAAAAATCTTTTCATAACATTTTAAAATTGCAAAGCCTTCTTCATGAAAAGAAAAATTGGAAATTACATGAATGTTAAATAATTCGCGCGATTTTTAACTAACCTGTTCCAAATCGTGGGCGCCGAAAATTGGGCGACGAATCAGTCGCAAATCCCCATTATCATCAACATTCATACTATTTCTTAGCATTTTTACTCATTACATATAAGTTACAAAATAATTTAATAATAAAAATAGCCTAATTGTAGGTACTGGATCTAAAGAGTTGCTTAAACTTAATAACATCAACTATCCTACATCCTCTGTGTCACCTATACGTTCCGCTAAATTTTTTAACTTAAATACATAACTTTATTTAAACAAATAATAAAAATACTAATTTTTTATTTTTATATTTTCTTAAACTAATTATTCGAAATAGAACTAAAATATATCTACGATTTCTATATCCATGTGCGTGGTATACTAAAAACACCGCAACGACTATGTTCATCAACGGCCCGTACAGCAAAATGATATCGTTGCCCTTCTTGAAATTGAGTTAATGTAACGGCCATCGGTAGTAGCATAGCTTTGACATCCCCAACATGACGCCATGTTTCAGTCGATGGTGCTGCCGATGTTTCTTGATACGCATAAATTTGATAGCTAACAATATCTGCGTGATCATCGTTCATATCATCCATTGTCCACGATATAACGATACCCGTATCGATATTATTTATACGAATAATTG
The DNA here is from genome assembly GCA_026745375.1 of Platyura marginata. Lineage (NCBI taxonomy): Eukaryota > Metazoa > Arthropoda > Insecta > Diptera > Keroplatidae > Platyura > Platyura marginata. The sequence continues at coordinate 43,048 of JANSTT010018690.1, forward strand.
GTCGCGGCGGTATACGTTTCCAATGTGGATTGCTCACTTGATTATTTGGATAGGGTAATGGAGCCGGATGTCGCCGTTGAACTGGTGCCGGTTTTCGTGGCTGATTAATTTGAACAATTTGTTGTATTTGCTGTTGTTGAATGCTTGGTGTTTTCGGAGCTATTTGAACTACACATAATGTATTATATCCATTAATTTATTTACCAAAAACCAAAAATACTTACTGTACTGATTACCAACTTTTTGCACCGATATACGTTGTGTTGTAGCACCCATTTGTGGTGATTTTTGTTGCATAACATATGTGATTTTGCCAGATTTTTGATGTGTCGCTGGAATGGCAACCAATGCCGGTGGATTCGTTCCATTTTGAATGATATTAACTCGTTTGTTGTCTTCCTCATCGGTTAAATCGATTGTGCTGCTAAATGATTGCCGTTGCACGGTCGTTGGTGTTTTTGTAACACTTGGAGAAGAAGTAGCTACAAATGTTGTTGTTTGTGAATTCGAAGCAACTGGCGTTGGTGGATTGGATATTGTTATCATACGACCTTGATTGCCCATTTTCTTTAATATAACTGGCGGTATACGTGGACGTTCTTGTAATGTTGGTACTTGTTTCATTCTATTGTCAAAATTAAGAATTAATTATTTAATTAACATTTATTTTGTAGCCAAGTCAAAACAAAAATAAAACAAAAGTATTCTACATGCTTCTCATAAATGTATCCGTTGTTGCTTTATGAATGTATAAGCAGATTAAACAATTTGCCATACACTATAATTGGCTTTCCGAGCATTAGTTGGCATTCTACTTTCGTCTCAGTATAGACTTCTATTATGAACACCTGAAGTAGGAATGCCATCTGACTGCATTCCAACTGTCATACCTTTCAATCGCCCTTTTCAGATCACCATACGGAACGATCAGAAAGTACCACTCGAGACTCAGAACCTCGTAGACGTGTATACTGATAGATCCAACAACTGGAAAAGCACTAGTGCCAGAGTCTTCTCTGAGACACCAAACATCGAATTATCTATCCCGATGGGATGCCACAGTATTCCAGGCCGAAGTCTTTGCTATCCTTACGGCGGCAACCGAACTGCTTGAACGCAAGATTGAGAACCAACATATTAGGTTTTTCTCCGACAGTCAAGCAGCGCTAAAAGCACTTGACTCCTTCAAACTCACCTCGGGACTGATGTATGAATGCCTTCAAGCTCTGGTACGTTTGGCAGAACTAAACACTATCGAACTCCTATGGGTCAGAGGACATTCAGGTCTGGAGGGGAACGAGCGAGCTAGCGAAAATAGGAACTAGCCTTCCATTGGACTCATTTGAACCTTTCCTGGACTTACCGGTTAGCTTGCAGATCTCTGCAAGAACAAGCTTCCAGGAAAAGGCATCTGGAAAAATGGAGGGCACAATCAGGATGCAGATAAGCTAAAGCACTCATCAGAGGGCCGGATCAATCTGCATCGAAATATGCACTTTCTCTACCTAGAGCTAAAGTTAAAAAACTAACAGAGTTTCTTACCGGGCACGGCCAGTTCAAATGACATCTATGAAGGCTGGTTGTGGTTGTGGAACCAACCTGCAGATTTTGCGAGGAACTGCCTGAGACGGCTGAGCATTTACTATGTGACTGCCCAGCCGTATCGGAAAAGAGACAAAAGACGCTGGATAGCCATTTGGCAAACCTGTTGGAAATCCGTGACGCACCCTGGCCAACCATACTAGGGTTAATCGATCTGTTGGAATGGCAGCCTAGGGGCAAGTCACCAAACAAGGGATATCTAATGGGCCCATCGAAGGTCTAGGGATTTTTGGGCGCTTTAGGGCGCCCGCACTCATTCTACACTACTACTTCGTCTCAGTATCATTGCAATTGTTATGAAAAATTTTTACAAAAAATTAAAAAAAATTTGTAGCATTTTCTTCAAATGTATTCACTGTATACTACAACACTGTTTCACTTTAACACAACAAGAAAATTGCGAAAATTCTCATGGTAATTCTACAATACTATAGTAGATAATACCCAATTAACTCATAAATAACCGTTTCGTACAACACGGAATTATGTTGGAACTTATCTACCGTATTATACGAGAGATGTTCAAACACCGAAATTTTACAAAAACTGAAAAAAGTCCTAAATTGGCGCAGCAACGCCATCCACGATCGAATCTGATTGTCTAGCAATCAACATTCATTAATTTTCAGAGAATCTGCTACAGCTACATCCATGGTTGCTCGCGCAGCTAGATGCTCGTCAAATTGGCTCGTTCGTGGATAGATCATTAGGAAAATCTTACTATACATACACAAAATGAGAAATTAGCGAACCAGGAAATATACTATTTTCATCGGGGTGGCCTTGGCCTCCTCTAAAAGGCGTCTCCATGCTTGGTGGTCATGTGTCTCAGGCTATTTGAGTTTGCTCTCCAACATCTTTTGAATATATTCTCTTCATCCATTCGTATGATGTGGCGCTAAATCAACGAATTTGTAGACGTTTTTGTTCCCATTCATACAATTCAAAGTTGTAGTGTAAGTTTTCTTCCATGATCGCTCCAAAGATTTTTCTGAGATTTTTTATCTAAAAAACGTTCATTTCTTCTTTATTCGTTAACGTCCATATCTCGGATGTGTATGTGAGGACTGGGAAAATAAGCGTATGGTAAAGTAGTAATTTCGTTTTACATAAGTTTTCAAAGTCCAAAGTAGACCCTATTTGCTAGCATTATTCTTCACTTCACTATTTATATCATTCTCTGAGTTTATTTCACTTCCAAGGTAAGTGAACTTATTCACTATTTCGAATTTATAGTATATAAATAAACTATAGTTTTATAAATAATTTAAGAACCAATAAAATGTACACTAAATATCATATTTAGAAGGTCGTAACTTATTGATGGACTTTCTAAAATAAGCCTTAAACTAAGAATTAATTAATTCCTAGTGTTTCCTTTAATTGACCAAATTGCTTTACAGTTAATTTTATATTTTAAAAAATTTAAATCTTTTTATATAATACTTACACAGCTGATGTTGCAGGTTGAGTTGATACCATAATATTGTTAACAGATGGTTTTCTTTGTATCGTCAGCTGCTGTTTCTGCTGCGAAATAATTTGAAAATGTAATTCAATTTCGTTAAAATTTTTGACTTGCATTTATTTCCCTACCTGATTCTGTTGTTGAACTTTTTGCAATTGTTGCAGGGCTTGTTGTTGGGACAATTGTTGTTGTTGTTGCTGTTGTTGCTGTTGTTGCAGCTGCTGCTGCTGCTGTTGCTGCTGCTGCTGTTGTTGCTGTTGTTGTGATTGTTTTTGTAACTGTGATGTAGGTTTTTGCTGCAACTGTTGCTGTTTCTGTTGAGCAACTTTTTGTTGTTGAGGCGCTGGTTGAGCTGGAACATTCGTTACAGTGCGTGCAGGTGAAATTTTTTGAACGGTACGACGACGTGGGGGAGTGTTTGTTGGATTCTGAGGTGGCGGTGCTGGGCTCGGTGGTGTTGGTTTTGCTGGAGGGGCATCTTTTCGTGGCAAACAAACTTGGAGACCAACAGCTCTTGTTATTTTTACTGGTGTAACAACACTTTGATTTTTAGCCTCAAGATCTTTAACCACTCGATTGTGCACCATTTCTAAATCTCTGAATTGTTTAGAAAGTTCGGATAATTTTGTTCGGTATGATAAAATTATGTTTTCCTGTGAATCAACTTTTTTTCTTATTTCTGCACAATCGGATTTGTAAACGATTGCTTCCACAAATTTCTGTAGAAACAGCTCCTCCAAATCGTTTCGTGTCATTTTGTCAAAAGATTTTTTAAATTTATCTAGAAACGTTAGAGGAAGTGAACGTTTTACCGTTTCTTTAGGCGGTGGATGAAGAACAACTTCCTTTATAATAACACTTGTACTATCAGTACTTTTCAAAAGTTTTGCTTGACTAGTTTTATCATCAGGTTTTTCATCTAAAGTCTTATCGACTTTGCTTGATCTTTCACTATCATCATTAAGTTTGGATTTTTTTAATGGCTGGTCTAAATCATTTAAAGGACTCAAGGATCGTTTAGTAGGTGCTTTTTGTTGATTTTGATCAGCTCCTACAATAAGTACATCATCGTCATTATCCTTGCCTGATTCACTCTCAATTACAACTGTATCAAATTCACAAGGCACATTTGGAGCCTTATTTATTCTAGAGTCAATTTCTTCTATTTCCATGTCGTCGCTAATTTTCTCAACTTTACCCTCATCATCTTCAGATACTTTTGTGATTTCCGCTTTAGACTCAGTATATTTTCGTTTGGTGGATTGTTCATCAATGTCGCTACTGTCAATCTTATGTTTTTTAGAACTAATTAATGAAACTTCATTCAGAGTATCTGCACTATCATTATCTTTAACTGATTCATTTTCATCAAGTTTGTGTTTTTTATCTATCTGCTCTTCCGATACATCATCTAGTGGTGAGTCAATATTTTCATCATTGTCTTTACTCTCTTGTTCTTCATTATCTTTTTCATCTTTATCATTAAAATCTTCTTGAAGGGATTGCAGTATATCGTTCTTATTGTCTTCTATATCAATATTATCACTTGCAACAGTTTTACAGTCATTTGTTCCATCATCATCTTCTTTACTGATACCATTTAATGAATATTCATCATCTCCTTCCATTGAACCCCGAATATCTCGTTCTTCTTTCATTCCGTCATTAGTACAATCATCTTCTCTACTTGAAAAATCTTCATTTTCATCCGCCTGATCATTCCCGTTGTCAAATCGGGTAGACGATTCACCAATGGAGCTCGCATCTTCACTTCTAGGTGAGTCAACCATTTCTTCTAATAAATTGTTATCTTTATCGTTATCAATTTTAGAATCATGATTTTCATTATCGTCATTTAAACTTGGACTGGATTGTTTTTCCGATTTTTGGTCTTTAATTTTTATATTTTTTTCATCATCGTCACATTTTTCGGGCATTTCATTATCAAGCTGCATATTTAATTCCGATGAATTTTCCTTGTTATTTAGATTCATTTCTTTCGAACAATTTTTTTTACTGAGTGAATCGGCTACAATACCAGTATCAGTGACAGTTTTATCAAGTAAATTCGTATTTTTTATATTATCGCTTGACAATTTTGTTACCTTATCATCTAAAATGTCTGCTGTGGGAGTTTGTTCAAGGAAATTCTTATTATTTAAATTATCGCTTGACAATTCTGCCTCCATTTCATCATCTGAAATGCTTGCTGTGCATAATTCGTTTTTTACGTGCATTTCTACTTTTATTGGTGCTATTTGATTTTCCGTCGATTCATTCTCTATTGGCGATGTTTCCTTTGTTTTTATTCCTTCTGTTTTTTCAATTTCTTCTTTCACGTGTGTTTGTTCGTTTTTAGGCATTTCATTTGTCGCAGGCATTTTATCAAATTCAAAAATGTCTTTATTTTCCAGTTCCAATTTTTGTTTTACACAATTTTTTTCTACAATAGTTTCATCCTTTATATCGATTTTTTTCTCCTTCATACTGCTTTTATCTACAGTCATTTTATCATTTACAGATATTTTTTTCTGCACAATAATTTTCTCTGCTACTGGAACGTCTTTTCCAAGAGAAGTGTTTGTGTTTATTTGCGATTTGTTGTCAACAGACATTTTTTTCACTTCTCCTGAAGGCATTTCTTTCTCTTCGGGCAATTCTTCTTCTGTAGACTCTTCTTTTTCTTCGGGCAATTCTTCTTCTGTAGACTCTTCTTTCTCTTCGGGCAATTCTTCTTCTGTAGACCCTTCATTCTCTTCAGGCATTTCTTCGTCTAAATCCTCGGTAGTCAGTTTTTCTTCTGTAGGCATTCCTTTTTCCTCATTACTTGGAGATTGATCATTTGTTGTCTTACATAAGGTATCTTGATCATTTAATTCATCACTAGAAATAGAGTCCAATCCATTGTCATCAACAGGATGTATGCAATGATTTTGTTTTGTTGATTGAGGTGGATCTACAGGTGATGAATCTTCATCTTCGAGCAGCTTATCCTCATCCAATTCGGTAATATTGTCAGTGTTTGTTACCGAATTAATAATTTCGTTTTTTGTTTCACTTTTATTTTCCTCTTCATCACCACTATCTTCTAACAGTAAGGAATCTTCATCTAAATCTGAAAATATTTGTCATTCACTACACTTTTACTAATAAGTTTCAAACAGCAGCGATTTTAATGTTTAACGGTAGGTAAGTATTAATTAAAATATGAATATTTAAGTATTAAAAATACGACTTAAAATACACAATTTGTGCTTCATTTAACTGTCCTATTTATGTTAGTTAATAATTTTTAAAATACATGCCTTCAAAATCGTCCAAATTGGGATCGTTAATTAAATTGTTGACGACTTTTAGATTTGTTGAAATTTTAGGTGCAGGGTTATCTGTATTTCTTTCATCTTGATGTATTTTCGTGTTGTTCATTGTAGAATTCTTGATGTCCATAATTATTTACATTGATTCTTATCTATAAAAATTTATTGTCATTTATTACCTTAAGATAATTAATGCTAATTAGGAATAACATTAATTAATTTAAAATCTAAGAAGTTATGACATTAGATAAGAAAATAAAGAATTTGTTTGATAATTATTAGGAACACGAAAATACCAATTGAATCTTTCAAGTTTAAATCTTGTAGATTATCTTGTCTAGAAACTTGAACTATAGATACATACATAAATTTTGCATTTTTTTTTAATCGTGACAAAACCCCGAATTTATACGTGTTTTTTAAACTCAAATTTCTTAGTACGGTATTTACAATTTTGTAACATTAGTCGAACTGTATTTTGTTTTGCCTTAAGGCAACAACACTTAAGCCGTCTAATGGCTCAATGTGTCCCTCTTTAAAGGGGTTAAGCGGGTTTTGATTTAGGAAGTGGGGGAAGGGGGTGTCAGACAAACATTTATGGATTCAACCAGCCTGTTGTTCTTACGAACTGCAGTATGCTATGGAGGTTCAGCTCTCTTAGATCCTCTAGATAATCAAATCTGAAGGCCCCCAGGTATCTCGCTCTTATCTATAGAGTGCTGGGCAGGAGCAGAGAAGATGGAAGACATCCTCCTCCTCCTCTCCACACGACATGCACATCTCAGTATCACTATAGCCCAATCTCCAGGCATGTTTCCTGAAATTTGCATGCCCGGTGATAATGGCTGTTAGCGTTCTCAACTGTGTCCTGTTTAATTTTAGAATTGTCTGTGTTTTGACCATGTTTATTTTCTCCCAGACTTCTTAAAGTTCGGCATGATTCCAGATTTGTCCATCTTCTGGTGTGAAGATGTCGGATCTTACCTCTGAGAGCAGTTGTGACTGCCTTCAGAGGAACATTGACTTGGTAATCAACTAGAAGCTGATCTCCTGCAGCTCCTTCTTTCGACAGTTTGTCACCCGTTTCATTACCTATGATGCCCCGATGTCCTGTTACCCACAATAGCTCTACCCGGTTATTTTCAGCCAGGGATTCTATTGCGGTTGTGCAGTCTGACAAGCGCTGATGTTGTTGTTTTTATTTTTTATTCCTAGGTTTTTTATCTTGTCGGCTCCTCTCCATATAGCCACAAGCTCCGCCTGGAATACATTGACATACTCCTTTAGGTGTATTGATTCGTCGAATTCCTCAATATCGCCCGAGTCTAACTGTAACTTCACACGAATAACAAAAACTTCTGGATAAACTACATGGGAATCTGAGTCTGAATTCGAAAATTACTAACTTAAGCGAGCATTCCTAAACAAATTACGTATTTAAATTAAATTTGTTGTTCAAGAAGCAGCTTATCGATATCTAACAAATCCAGGTGTACGAACAAAAAACTTGCTATATCATCTTCTGTAAGATTAGGACTGGTATTTAAATGAATAAAATGAATTTCTTTATTTTCTCGTTTAGATGATTAACATATGCCAGGACTAAATAATCATCGTCAGACTATAATAATTGGTGAAGAAATTCCAACCTTCATTATTCGTTGGGTTGGGTTTAAAGTCCAAAATTTCGCGAGTGTTCAAACAAACAAAATGAATTTGGTTTCAGGATTTTGCAAAATTTGTAAATTTGGGATTTTTCAATAATTTCAAATTCGGATTTTTTAAATTTTCGGTATTATGGCATTTGCATTTGGTATTATTTCCAATTTTCTTAATATCCTTTGAAGCAACTTAAAGCTTTCACAGTATATAGATCTAAATTGATATCTATTGTATAGAAGTATATATAATATTAATAGTATCATTTTCTCAGCTCTTACTCATTAAAAAAATCAATAACAATAGTAAGGTAGCGTTATACGTGCGTTCTGACGCAAATAAACTCCTAACGTTATCGTTTTTAAAGGAAACCCGATAAGCTTAAGTAATTATTTTCAGTCTAGTTAATCTACTCCTAATTTTTTACAGGATATTTTTCAAGTTTTCAAAAAAAAAAAAACTTAATATCTATAAATAAAATCATAAAACAGCTTTAATTTGATTAGTAGGTTGGTACCTACTTAAAGGAAATTTGTGAGTAAGGTTGACTTGTATAGATATTGTATAATCTATAAAAATAAAAAATTATACATCTATGTATGTACATTTATATTCATTTGCACTTACGTAAATAACTACAAGTGAAATCAAGTTATTACTACGCAAACTCAAAATCTGATGCGATAATATAGTTAGATAGTTTAGTTGAAGAATTGTCATATATATGTATGTATATGTATATATACATGCAAAACTATAAACTACTTCTTACTGTATTAAAAATATTTTTTTTATATCTTAACTGAAATACCTAACACTTAAAAATAATAAATTCGAATTTATCATTAACTTAGTTAATATTAAACACTTGAACAAATTTGATAAACATTTGATCCGATTGCTTAATATAAAAAAAAACAAAAAAATATCGAGCGTCGAATAAATGAGATAGCAATATAATACAAAATGAATAGTTACGTCATTTTTGATTAACAAAAATTAAATAATTAATTTTTCATTAACAATTTTTAGTATTAGAAACAAATAAAGGTCAATTTCTATACCTTTCTGTAATTAAAAATCAGTTTTAGATCGGTATTACCCTTTTTTTTAAAAAGTACCTAAATCAATTCAACAATTTGTTTATCAAATATAAAATTATTGATTTTCACACATTTATATATGTACCTATCTTTTTGTGTAATTGAAACAACATCATATGCATAGGTAGGTGAATGGCATACAATCTGTATCATTCTCTCGCTCTAAATATCTTACCTTTTATTTCCACAGTTTTTCGTGGAAATCGTAATTAATATTATTTAAAAGTAGATTTTTATCACACCTTTATGACTTGTCTAGATTCGAAATTTAATTTCGATCGATAAGCATCGAGAATTATTTCAATAAATCAGTTATTTCACCAAACAATATAGACACACACCAGTGCCGAATTAAGCCCTGTGGGGCTTGTAGGCTAGCGAACAGGCAGGTAACATTTTATGGAGGCTTAGAAAATGCAGTTAACTCAATTTCACCCAAAAGTACACTTAAAACATTTGAGAACTTGCGCATCGATATTCCCATTCGTCCAGAAATATCGTCGTGTTATTATTATATGGAGCTATACGCCTTGTCCTTGTCCGATTTACACCAAAAACAATAGAGATCTTACTCTAGGTCTACAAGATAAATTTCCGCTTTCTAGTTTCAGCCGTTTAGCTGGAATACTGATCACGAACGGACGGACCGATATGCATATTTCGACTTAGAATTTCACGAGAAAGACAATGGTCTTAAATTTTTTTTTCTACGATGAATATTAAGGGGTGTTACAAACAAAGTTAATGTTATATAGGTTTTTGAATTTATTATTTTTTCTATATTTTGAAAAGAATTTAAAAAAAATAGTGATTAAATAGGATTTTCAATCAAAATTAAATCATTCATATTATATTGATCCGTTTTCGCGGGGCCCCTAAAGAGCAGAGGCCTGTAGGCTACAGCCTACCAAGCCTTTATGTTAATTCGGCACTGACACACTCACACACACGTATGTTGTAATAATTTCGATAAATGAAATTATTCCAGTATTATTGATATTAATACCCAGACTGAACCAATCTAATTACATTATTGGTAAACAAATGGAATTGATATTAGCCATAACGTAACTAATTTGCATAATTTATAATTAGATATTAGAATATACCTACCTCTAGGTACAGTGATTCAGAAAATAGGATCAATGTTTGATATGTTTTCTTAAAAATTCTTTATATACATATGCAATATTTTTAACTAAAATTAATAAACTTATGTTTATGTACATACCATAGTTTAAAAACTTAGGAAAATTAAATAAGAAAATTAAAAAAAGAAAACACTTTAACCCTAATCGTGTCACGTTACTTCTGTTACTTTGTTACTTTTTCTATAAAAGGTCAATTTTGATATCATGCCTAACTCCAAATTTGCAATTACTATTTTTTTTAGTGTTACATACTTGTTAATTCAAACAAGATACAAGAAAAAAATTTGGAGACGCGGAATAAAATAATCAAAAATATTAAGTTTAAAATTCATTCAAATGTGACTCAGAGTCACACCGTGACACGATTAGGGTTAAGTTCGAAAATTAAAAGATATTTTTTTACAAATTTTAATTATTCTTCCTTATTAAAGTAAGCTCACAGAAAACACAAGCAATCGAGTGATTAATCTTGTGCAAAATTTTGTGCAAATTTTATTAACTTGACTCGACATTTGTCGATAGTTTTCTTAAAAAATCAACAAGATATAACCAATGTATAAATACCGATATAATCGTATTTTTTGGCGCAATATCGGTATTCAATAACATTTGAAATCGGCCAGAATACCGGTATTTCGGCATTCCAATCCCTAACTGTGATTAGAATAAGATCGAACAGTAAAATATATGCTGGAGCAAGTAAAGTTGTTTGTTCAAATAAAAATGTCAAACTAGTAAAAGCAAAAATTCCTATAAACTAGTTCGAACTGGCCAGAGACAGAACGTTGTGCAAATAATAAAAGTCATTGGGAAACTATTGAAAGTACTTCCGTAAGTGCAGATAGATTGTGATTTAGTTACACAGGTTAAAAAAGAAAACGCCCCTTTTGAGGAAACGTCGTAATCGTCTTTGACATAAAGTACACAAAAAACCCACTTGGATTTAACCCAAAATGATTGGAAGTCACTGTGCGCTTGTTTAGGCACTAAAAACTATATAAAATAAAACTAAAAAATTAAAAATGAACACTAATGAAACACTAAAATAAATAGCTTTTAAATAAATTGCGTTACGTTAAATTGTTTACATTATAATAATAACATAAATTCAAAAGAAATTTGTACATATATACGGTGACCATCCGTCCTATATTTCCAAGGACAGTTTTGTATTTCAGCAGCCTGTCCCCGTAATTTTTTTAAGAAATACGGGACATAGAAATGTTCTGTATTTATTTTTTAAGTCCCGTATTTGCATCTTTGGTAAAAAAAATGTTTTTAATAATATTATTTAAACATTTTATTATTTTATAAAACACGCAATTTCATATCATTAAGTAATTGCAAATAGCCTCTTAATAACCACTATAAGTCATCTAGCCATCTAGACGACCGAAAATCAAAAAGTCGTAAAACAAATGTTTTTTGCCATAAAAAATTACAAAAAATGAGTCCTCTTTCAATTTGATAAAATTAAAATTTTAAAAATGAACCACTCAATTCCATGGTCTGTCACAGAGATTTGATTCAACAAAGTCACTTTTGAAAAGCAGACGTAAAACTCAATTGACAAATGTCGAATCAAAACATAGTAAAACTTGTCACTAGTCGTTATATAATTCCTAAATTAATTTTTGTCTCCGATTTTGGTCCCAAAAATATGGTGACCGTATACAGTGGTGTGCAAAAAAATAATTGTAAGGCATATTTTGTATGAAAAAGTCGAAATTCACCAATTTCTCCTACTTGTTAGGATTGATATCTGAGAAATCT
>JANSTT010018691.1:0-13230 GCA_026745375.1 Platyura marginata
TTTGAGTATCAGGAGTTCATAAATGCCAGCAGGTAACTCAGCCCAGAGATGGCGCTGCATGTACCGTTTTGAAATCGGATTTTGTAAATTTCTTATTTATGGAGTTATTTTCATGAAAATTGGTATGTGGGGGTTTTAAGGGATTGCCGATCTAATGGCGTTATCAATTTTCCGATATTCGTGGGGAGTCGCTAAAAAAAATTTTTTTTGCTAAACGACGTCCCACGAAAATGGCGGAAAAAGATGTTTTAAACGAAAAATTAAACATTTTTGGATCAGGAGTTCATAAATGCCAGCAGGTAACTCAGCCCAGAGATGGCGCTGCATGTATCGTTTTGAAATTGGATTTTTGAAAATCCTTATTTATCGAGATATTTTCATGAAAATTGGTATGTGGGGGTTTTAGGGGACGCCCGTTCTAATAGCGCTATCAGTTTTTCGATATCGATAATTCTTGTAGATCTTTGACCTAAAATGATGATTCTTGTTGATCTTTAACCTGAAATGCTGATTCTTGTTGATCTTTGACCTGAAATTAATGCATGCAGAACAAAAGACGACTATTTAAGTTTCTCCCATTTATTCGAATAAATTATTTAGGCTTTATTTACATTTCATTTCACAAAATATTTATTTTTTATTATTCCTGGGCACCTACATACATCTTCGAGTTTTCGGTCCTCCAGAGGCTCCATCAATTTCGTAGGCGCTCGAGAAATTTCTCAGTTTTGAGTTAAGACAATTGGAAGCGAAGCTGTTAGAGAACCACGTGAAATTCAAGGGAACCTAGAAATTAAAAAAAGTGAACTATTATTAATAATTTGTTGTATTTTATTAGAAATATTCAATTAAATATAAAACAAACATCAAAGCTCAATGTTTTCCTTTGCATAAATTATAAGAACTAGTAGGGTAACAGATCAACAAGAATCATTTATCCAAAATATTTGAAAGATCTACAAGAATCATCAATTACAAACACATTGATAGCAGCTAATAAAATGGCCGTTCCCGAAAACAGTCAATTCCTGATGTTCATGAATATTTCTCGAAAAATACGACTACAAAAAAAAAATCGGTTCTGTTACACATACTGGAAATTATGAACTCCTGAGTCAATTTGGAATTTTTCAACTTTTTTTCTCGCTAAAAACGACACTCAACAAAAATGTCGGACCATTTTTTGAAAAATACCCACAATCGAAAGAGGAGCAAATAAATGGGAGCAGGTAATTGAGTAAAAAATCGTTCAGGCAATAAGGTCTGATACCCCCACCCCCTTCCCCATATAGCAAATTTTGAAAACAAAATACAAATTTTCAATAATTTTCCTTGTTTTATGAATATTTTCCAAATTTCAATTACAATTTAGTATAGAAACCAACAAAACTCTCTTTACCCACACACACCCCCCCCCTCCCTCTCATCTTTCTCTACGTATTTAATATTGAAAAACAATTAAACTAAATTTATTGATTTTTTTTCCACATCGTCGATTTGCATTTATTGCTTTTGTTTTTTGAAGAACTCTTTTTAACAGCCCCCTTCAAAATGCAGTTTTATATTACGAAAATTATTAACAACATCCCGTTTGGTTTGGAAATATCAGTAGATATTCAGTATAAACCCACACCACCCTACCTCCCGCTCCCGCTCCCCCCGTCTAGTTTATATTTGTTGTTGATGTTGAACAAAAAAAAAAAAAAAATTTTTTTTGTTTTTTTATATTTTATTATTGTTGTTGTTGTTGTTGTGGTATTATTTAAATTTTTCTTTTTTAATTAATATGCAGATTCTGTTCAGCCAACAAATTTCATTCTATTGTTTGTGTGATTCCACAATCAAAAACTTTCGAATACTTTTTAATGAAGGAATATCCCATCTTACAAAATTCAATTAGACCAATTTTGTATTGTTCTGTGTGTATATGAACGAACACAAGGAAGGGTTTTATATTGAGGTGGAATGTGGGGGGGGTGGTTGGTTATATATCTATAGGAGGTATACTTATATGGCTTATTGATTGAACAAAAAGTGTTGTCATCACTTTGTGTACCCCCCTCTATCCAATATAGCCATATAGACTCCCGCATAGACACTGATAACGAAGGTATTTGATGAAAATGGAAATGTTTTCATTAGTGCCAGTGTTGTGGTGTTGGGTTATAGGTGAATTTGGATTATTTTGTTGGCATTGTTTTCAATCAAGGATTTTTATTAGGGAATTTTGATACAGTCGCATTGGGCCATCCGGTTGATAAATAAATTTCAAATAATTCAACATCTATGGGTTATGAATATGAATTGCAATAAGTTTGGTTATCATTTATTGTGTAGCGCAGTGATCAGCGTAAAATACTGCAAAGTATCCACGAATCTATACGAGTGAGTAAACGATGAATACCGACCAAGAACCATAAACACGAACTGAACGAACTTATAAAAGGAGTAGACAGTGACGGAACGTGGAATTATTTTAAAAAAAAATTTACATCATTTTAATTAAAGAAACCGCAAAAAATTGGGTGAGGCTGCGAACATCTTGACCGTTTTTTTGGCGGTTTTTTGAAAAAGTGACCCAATTTTGAACTTTCTTAATACCAAAGATATGATTTTGAAACTTTTTATTTCTACATTATTTTGAATTTTAAGCATTTTTTGCCAAATAAAATTTTTCGAAAAACTTAACCCTTTAAGGTCTACACATTTTGAACATGAAAGGGTTAACCAAACAAAAATTAAATATAACTAAATTTATTCAGGGAGTTATTCTTTATGTTTTTGGTGCATTAATATATTTTTAGAAGTTAACCTTTTAAAGGCACCATTTGAACTTTTCATGATCGAAATGTATGGACGATAAAGGGTTAACTTTTTCGAAAAATTTTATTTGACAAAAAATGCTTAAAATTCAAAATAATATAAAAATACAAAGTTTGAAAACCATATTTGTGGTATCAAGAAAGTTCAAAATTGGGTCATTTTTTCAAAAAACCGCCAAAAAAACGGTCAAGATTTTTGCAGCCTCACCAATTTTTTTTTTTCGATTTCTTTCATCGAAATGGCGTAAGTTTTTTTTAAAAATAGTCCTATGATGAAGGGATCAATAATTTCCACGAGCCACCACTGGGAGAAGATATCGTACGCTATGAGACTAAGATGAGCAGGACATATCGCTAGGATGGACCGGAGCCGAACATAGACGATAATCCACAAAACACAAGGTCAACGAGGCTGGATATGGTGAGCCAAGATTGTGGATTGCTAACTGGCGCCATGTAGCCGACGGACCTGTCTAAAATGGAGACAATTTGTAGCGGAAGCCAAAGCTCACCCCGCGCCACTTGATAGAAAGGAAATGGTGAAAAATTGACTTGAGAAAAAAAATCTTGCCCCGCAATCACAAAAATAGGACCTTTGGATTATGGGTCCAATGCCTCTAGCCTCTAGGTTCGATTTTTAGGTCAGTTGCGTATGGGGATTTTTATCAAGTCAAATTTCCCCTATTGCCATCCAATGTTTTTTAATGATTTTTTAAATCTTTTCCCAAGACATAGTAAAATATTTAAAGACGCCAATGAAGTATTGTTAATAATAATAAAAAACAATACAAAAAAATTAAAAATTATACCTAAAATTCTTTATAGTCAATGCCATCTGGAACCTAGGGCCGCACAATACTTTAAAAAGACATTTTCTTGACCACATATTTATCATCATTTGCAAATAAGAAGATACAGTAGAATCTCGAAAACTCGAACATAATTTTACAAGTGAGTAAATTAAAAAAAATATTGAGTATGAAATGAAAAATCAAGTTTTTCTTCGAGAAAATTCGAGTAGCTGAATTTTGATTTTCGGCGGTAGGTATCAAAATTATCCTCATCTCTATGACATTTTTGGCCATATTTCAACTATTTTCATCTATTCGAAATTTCTGTAAGCTTCTATGAAATAGATTTTTCCTATGCACTGCAAGGTATTTTATAATTGGGTCATATTTCACTCATTTTTTTATAAGTAGAATTCCGTATAACACGAGTTTCCAATAACGCGCTAACAATGTTGGGGTGACTTTTTCATACAACGCAATTCTCGGACAACGTGCAATATAATAAAAAAATGCAGGAATTCCCGGTTTACTTTAGTGGGGCATAGCTCTCCATCGCACATAACACGATTTCCTATAATACGATTTCATACAATGCGTAACGTATTAATCGCGTTATATGGGAGTCTACTGTAGTTCATCTTGTTTTTTTTTTTTATTCATTTTCAATTATAACAAAATCGGTAATAGTAGGCATTGTAAACTCCCCAAATGGAGGAGACAATTTTTTTAAATTGAATTTTAGTAGTAATAAAATTACTACTGAAGTCAGAGAGTCCAAATAATATCGAATCAGTGGCTTGTATGATTTTTATTCGAAAAGTGAGTAAATCATCGCCACTCTCCCCCCCTCTATTGTAAATTAAATTCAAATAAAAATGGCCACTTCCACACTTCAAATATTTCGTTTGGCGATTTTGACTTAATTTTCTGTTCACCATTTATGCAATATGCATATAGAGAAGATTTTTGTCAATACAGAAATTGCTGCCATATCCACATTTCTCATTGTATCCGGGACTTTAGTTATTTCTGAATTTGACATAAGAGTAATATTTTTAGAAAACGTTGAAGTGGTTAGACGTTAGAGCTTTTGTAGATAGAAAATTGATTACTGCATCGAAATGATAACAATACGAAAGCTTTGTCATCAAGTACACATTCACACATACACACACACACACACTAACAATCAAAACCGATAGATTTTCTATTTAGAATTCAATGCAATGCATACAAACAATTCTCCTTATATTATGTACAGAAATACATGGAAAGAAAGGTCCTTTGTCAAGATGTATCCACCCTTCTTAACAGTTTATTTTTGAATCAGTTTGTTGAATTGACATCAACCACTTCAACCCTCAACAAATGAAAATAGAAGAAAAAAAAAGAGAAAAAAAAAAGAAAATACAAAGTCAAGTAGTACTGGCATGATTTCATTATCAATCAACTAAACTCCTCTTAACTTTCTTTACAATGCGATTTACAAATAAATTACATTCAGAAAACTCTTCTACTTGTACACATAGAGAGAACCATCAACAACAATCCCCCCCCCCAACTTCGGGGATGGGATGCTTATTCAGATTTGTAAAATGTTCGGTCGGTAAGCCTTCGTCAAACAAGCAATATTTGTACAAGTGACTTATTAGGTTCCAATTAGATTATTCAGTTTGTTGATGTACCGCACCAAACCCTTCCGCCACCCCTTCTCTCTTCTATATAGAAAATATTTGTATTTTAGTTTATTTCCTAACCATCATCGGTTTTGTCTTCTCTCCTAGTTTTCCTCGCTTTTATTTTTTTTAGGAAACATGACGTACACGACGCAATTGATGGCATTTTGCTTTTCTATTGCCATCTAAACTTTTTGCTCAAAAGGAGAAACAAAACAACAACAACAACAACAAAAAAAGCTCTACAATTTCTGTTCTCATTTGTTCATATAACTTTGATTAAGTGATTTACTTATATCTGTGCCCACACACACACACACATACATATATAAGGTGTTTGAAAGTTTGCTTGGTGCGTTGCTGAGTCAAATCAAATACCGAATCATGTTTTATTTGTACAGAAAATTCATTAGGATCTTACTGGGTGTGTGTTGACCCACCAATCATCATTACATGTTTATGGGATTTCCTTTTTTTTTCCTTTTTTTTGTTGTTGGTTCATCAAGGAATAAAAAATAACCGGTCCACATCCAATCACTTAATTTCAATGATTTCTTCCCATATATACAATTCATATGTGAAATTCTAGTACCGGAGATTATATTTAGGGGAGGGGGGTGGTTCTCTGTACACGTTTATAGGACAGAAAAACATTGAATTGTACCGGAAACTAAATTTTCATCAATTGGATCAATCAATTTTTGGTTGATTATCTATAGAAATCTTTAGGTGAGAATTGCACCTCACTGGTGTAGCGTCCCTGTCGGTCGTTACAATTATTTATTAAATCTAAATCTAAATCTATATCCCTCCACCATTCATCGATTAGCTCGAGTTCGTTGAGCCAAGTAAAGAAGCGTCCAACGAGGCGAGCGAGAAGAAAACCAAGCATTGAAATGTTTCCATACAAAATTTGAACTTCCCTGGATGGCAGGGAAATGACACTGTCCACAAACTCCGGAACAAAAGTTAAGTAAAGGAGAATCCTCTACTGCCCCCACCACTTTTTAAATAAAAAAAAAAGATTTTGATATTACTCCATACAAGGGGCAGGAAGGGAGGGGAAGGGCAGCGGAGGAGCGATCGTCAAAAAGTCCCCATAGAAACGTTGGTGAAGAAGACTTCCTCTAACCATCCCCACTCACCCTGACCCTCCAGCTGAACGAAATTTTGACCACCACAAAAACGGGAAAGTGAAATATGTAGGTCAAGGACGACGAGCGAAGGAAGCAAAATTTATGTCGTTTTTTTAAATTTAATTGCATAAGAAAATATAAATAGAAAAAATGTGTTATTATGTGGTAATAATCAGCATGGCATTGGAATATATACAAATACACACACACACACATACACATATTTATATATTTGAGCGAAACAACCAAAAAATGTGTCCGAAATTTTTAATTGCGCAACGTTAAGAAAATTGGAAAATTGCTTAAAATGTGCAAAATTGAGATAAAATGTTACTCCACGGTACGCAAACTACACCCAAGCGATTTAAAATTAATTAATATTTCCACTAAAAGAAGAATATGAAAAAGTCTAAAAAAAAATAGGAGGGGGGGAGATTAATTAAAATTTCATAACATCAATTGGTAATTACTTACAAACGTTTTAGATTTATTTATTTTAATCTCTGTCGGTCGGTCAAGCATACAAATGAAATAATCAAATTTGACATTGATTCGGTTCACTGTACAATTATACAAACGATTCGTTGTTGCTCGCATTTATTTATGAGATAACTGAGCGATGAATGAAACATAGAAAAATCAAATTTAAAAATTCTCACACACAAGCAGTGTGCTGTCGTTCTACAGTTTGTCAGAGTAGTAGAATTTTATCAAAAACTAAAGTATAATAAGGCCATGACACACAGTGTTGTCATTGCTCAAGTGATGCTTGATGCAAACCAGTTTAACAACAGACAAGTGATGCCACACTTAGTTCTCTTGCATCAGTGTTTCCTTTATATATTTGCATGTGTGAGAGAATTTGTTTATCATTCCTTGTTTTGCCTCGTTGTATTGGTGTTGATGCACCGATAAACAGACTTGGTTTTTTAAGCAAAATTCTCTACAAATGACAACAGCTGTGTAGAAATATATTCTTTACCTCCCGTACATCTTGCCTATAAAACCTATTTTGAGCGCCCATTGACAACAGCGTGTGGCATGGCCTATAGAAATTTTCGGAGTATCGCATGAAAAAGTTGAAGAGCAACAACAAAAAAAAAGGTCTTTCTCAACAAATTCTAAGTCGTAAATATCCATTGTAAAGATTGCACAGTTTATCATTTATCAAGCTGTACTATAGACCAGGGGTCGGCAAAATTTTTTTGAAAAGGGCCAAAATGAACAAATTTTACGCTCAGCGGGTCATGTAGGAAAACTCGAAGAATTTTACACGGAGAGCAAAAAAAAAGTTCGAAATTTTTTTATTTATTATTTTTTCATTTTTACATATGTACTGTACAGTCATGTTCAGTAAACTAGGGAACTTCCATATTTTATATGAAAAAGTCAAAAATTAATAATTTCTTCTAGTTGTTAGGATTGATATCTAATAAATCATATTCATTATTTTTAAACGCTAATATTTTTTGAAAATATGGAAGAGAAATAAGGACAGTTGCAGGATGTAAGGATCCTGGTTGTGTAAAATAATAGGGAAAAAAATCCAATGCAATATTGTAGGTAAAAAATGACATAAAATAAAATGAAAAGAACAAAAAATATAGTAGAGTGGGCGTGACAAACTATCGCGTCGCTTAAAAAAAACTGAGAGAACTGGCAACACTAGTTCTACGGCGAAGTCCAGTTTTTTGAACGTATGAATTCCCGATAGTTAGAAATACCTGTTGGATAGATAGTATCGTAGTTTCAAAGTTGCGTTACCGCGCGTCATTTGATTTATTTGTAATTAGTTTATGAAAAAAAACAATATTTGCCAGCGGGCCGGATAAAAAACAGACGGCGGGGCGTAGTTTGCCGACCCCTGCTATAGACTATAATGAACGTCGATTATTTGTATCAAATTATTGCTATGTACTAGAATACACCCATACCTCGATTTACGACAAATTTGTGTACATCGAAATCGTGTAAAACGAGACAACATTAAATGAGTGCGTTCAATATAAAATAATAGAAATACAAGATTTCTTTTATAATTTATAAACCGTGTAAATCGAGATTGCAATTTCATTAACCCTCTAACACCCCCTAATTTTAATAATTGATGGGCACTTTTTTCGATAAATTAGCTGGAAAAACAAAACGTTCGATCATCACACCAAAACACAGAGCTATCTTTCGACAACAGATACTGGACTGAGGTGATTGCCGGTGATGAAAAAAAAGGTTTGGAATCACTGGTCTAGAGGCGGTCTTCGGAGTTAGAGGGTTAAAACCGAAATATAAATGACTGGTCAGAGTAGTATAGTAGCATAACATACTAAAAAAGGGCTGCTAAGTAAGCCTACGAAGCTTCCACACAAAAATACCTTTCCCTTCATTTTTCAAACCTTTCCCAACCCTTTTCCAACTTTTCCCCATTCTCCCTCAACTTTTCCCCACCATCCCTCCACTTTTTCCAACCCTTCCCCCATTTTCCCCACCCTCTCCCTACTTTTCCTCACCCTTCCCCTACTTTTCCTCACCCTTCCCACACTTTTCCTTACCCTTCCCCTCTTTTGAAATTTTTGAAAAATGAAAGTGAAACCAATGCTTCCACTTATTTTTTAGTGTAAAGGAGTAAAACGACAGCACTGCACCTAAGTAGCGTCTTATCACTGTTTTCACATAATACAAATCCAATATGTTTTTGCATATCATCAGAGTGAGACTTTTTTCTTTTTTCTTAAGAATTTATAATGAGATCTGCATTAAATATCGCCCCAATCATTTTCATTTGCAGTGTCAGGTAGTGTTGTTCGTTTAAAATATTCCCTTCCCTATCCGAGATTAAAATTTCTCTCCATAGTTTTATTACTTTAGTAGTGGGTGGCTATCGTTTTCCGGATAATTTTCAATTTGGCAGTGCTTCGGCATCATATCAAATTGAGGGGGCATGGAACATTGATGGTAAGAATTTTTTTATTTTTTTTTTTGTTAGAAATTTTATTCTTTCAATATTTTTCAATTGGAAAATACAGGCAAGGGTCTTAGTATATGGGATGTGGCAACACATAATTTCAGTCATCTAATAGCCGATCGATCTAATGCAGATGACACAGCGGAATCTTATTATTTTTACAAGGATGATGTAAAAGCGCTTAAGGAAATTGGCGTAAATAATTTTTATTCACATAGAATTAGAAAATAGAAAATAAAAAAAAAAAAAAAAAATTTCAGGTAAATTTTTATCGATTTTCCATTTCATGGACTCGGATCTTACCCAATGGTGATACGTCAGTGATAAATGAAGCTGGACTGAAATATTATGATGATCTGATTGACGAGCTAATCAAAAATAACATTAGGCCAATGGTTACCCTATTTCACTGGGATCTACCACAAATAATTCAAGATACAGGAGGACTCCTTAATCCAAAATTTGCTAATTACTTCGAGAACTATGCTCGGATAGTATTCGATCGCTATGCTGATCGAGTAATAATTGATTTTTAATTTATTTTTTCTATTGTTTCCACCCAAAATTGTATTGAATTAGGTGAAATTATGGAATACATTTAACGAAGCCGAACGATTTTGTTTAGATGCTTATGGTGATGGGATTCATGCGCCATTTATCTATAGTCCAGGAGTGGGAGAGTATTTATGTTTACATCATGTTCTTATTGCACACGCAACCGCTTATCATTTGTATAGAGATAATTATTTTACGAAATATGGCGGACGAATTGGATTGGCTGTTAATTGTAATTTTTTCTGGCCACTTAACTCTAGCGATTCTAGAGATGTGGAAGCCACCCGAAGAGCTATGGAATTTCAGGTTTAGTTTTTAGATTAATCTTAATGAATTTCGCTAATTAGAGTGTAAACATATTTAGTGTTCATGGATCGGGCATCCTCTTTATATTGGTGGTTATCCAAAAACAATGATCGATATTGTGGGGAATAAAAGCAAAGATGAAGGAAGAGAATTTTCTCGACTGCCTCATATGGATGATGACCTAATAGAATATATTAAAGGTAGTAAAACCAGTGGCGATTCGTGAGAATTATTGATTCCATCATCATCGGACAATTTGAAAAAACTAACGTCATTTTGATGGATGAAAATGGGGAAAAAATTTATCGTTTTTTCGGGAGTTTTTTAAAAAGTGACTCAATTTTGAACTTTCTGAATACTAAAGATATGATTTTGAAACATTGTATTTTTGCATTATTTGGAATTTCCAGCATTTTTTGCCAAATAAATTTTTTGGAAAAAGTTAACCCTTTAAGGTTTATGTATTTTGAACATGAAAGGGTTGACCAAAAAAAAAATACAACTTAATCTATTCAGAAAGACATTCTTTATGTTTTTTTAGCGTATTAACATATTTTCAAAAGTTAACCCTTAAAAGACGCCATTTGGACCTCAAAGGGTTAACATTTTCTAAACATGAAAAAACTACGAAAGCATTTACGAATAAATTCTGAGAACGATGAGTAGCTTTTTGAAAAATTCTTGATTAACCCTTTCATGGTCAAAAATGTATGGACGTTAAAGGGTTAACTTTTTCCAAAAAATTTATTTGGCAAAAAATGCTAAAAATTCAAAATAATGCAAAAATACAAAGTTTAAAAATCATATCTTTAGTATTAAGAAAGTTCAAAATTGGGTCACTTTTCAAAAATAGTCCGATGGGATCAATAACTCTCACGAGCCGCCACTGTAATAAATATGTGTGCATACAACTTAAAATGTCCTTATTAGGAACTACTGATTTTTGGGGCGTTAACTACTACTCAAGCAAAATGATTCAGCATTCTGAAAATACAGATCAACCAACAAAAGGTCCATCGTACTTTGGTGATCAAGATTTAGTAAAATCATACAATTCAACATGGAATGCTGGTAAATTGTATTGGCTTTACTCAGTTCCCGATGGATTACGCGAAATATTAAAGTAACAGAAAGGTTTCTGTGGTTTCAATCAATTTGTTGGTAATTTTATTTTTTTTGGGGATAGATGGATCAAAAATAAATTCAACAATCCGGAAATATTGATCGTCGAAAATGGCTGGGCTGATACGGGTGAATTAGATGATTACGAACGAATTAACTACATAAAAAGTCACTTGAAAGCCACTCTTGATGCCATTTATATAGATGGATGTAATGTTACGGCATATTCGGCTTGGAGTATTATCGATAATTTTGAGTGGTTGGAGGGATATACGTTAGTACCTAGATATTAGATTGATTGATTATCTTAGATCAAGATCAAAATTATTTCTTATTGTTTAGTGTACGATTTGGCTTGTATCATGTTGACTTTCAAAGTGCCGCAAAAACTAGAACTGCAAAAGCGTCAGCGAGATTTTTCAAACAACTAATCGAAAACAGAGAGCTTTCCGAAGATTGAAGCCTAAACATTAATTAAGACACGAAAAATTGATTGAAAAATTAAAGTTTTTATGTACTCAATAAATGAAGAATTTTTAGTCAAATTTTATGTCGTATCGAAATGCCTGAAAACTTCATATCTCGTAAATTAATCAACCATTGGTTGACCAATTTTTTTCTTCCCGGTAATTAGTTCGAATATCTATCAGAAGAAATCAATTGATATGATGACACATTTTTAAAGAAAACTAATCCCGAAAACACCACATCAGTAAAAGATTTTTTATAAATCGTGAGATGAAAATTTAGCCTCAAAATTGCATGCAAATTAAAGGCAAGGCTTGTACGACTCCAAAGAAATAAGGACATTAGGTCTATCTGGTCGTAAGTATTTATTGAAAAGGTTTAAAAATGAAATTTAATTTTTAGATGGGAATTTAAGTCTTTTTCAGGCGTTAACTATAGAAAATGTGTGAAAATACTGGGAAAACCTACACAAATGACTAGAAATGTTCACAAATCAATTAAAAACGTTAAAATTATTAAAATTAAGATCAAATCTATGAAATTTGGGATAATTTTTTTTTTCAGCTTTTCTCAATTTTCCCTTAGATTTTCAATAGAAATTTTTAGAAAATTCATATCTTCTAAGCCAGCAGTTTCCAATTTTTTTTTCAGCTTTTCTTAATTTTCCCTTAGATTATCAAAAGAAATTTTTAAAAAAATCATATCTTCTAAGCCAGCAGTTTCCAACCTTTTTTTTTTTGTACCCCAAAACAAAAATTTTATTCAGGTTGGTATTCCATCAGAAAAAACATGATTTTAATTTTCTTATTAGATTTTTTACAATCATACACTACGTTCTGATCAGAAAGTGTTTTTCAAATGTATGACGAAGTAGTGGCGTTATTTTGTGCAAAAACTCTAAACGACCGGACTGATAGAGGACCAAAAATTGGGCGATGGATGCTCTCTATGTAGATGCCCAGGAATAATGGAAAACATAGAATTATTGTTAATAAAATGTAAATACGCCGAAAAAATGTGAATAAATAGAAGAAAAACTTAAATTTTTCCGTCTTTTGTTTTGCACGCATCAATTTCAGGTAAAGATCTACAAGACGCTTCAGTATCACATAACTGAAAATTGAAGGAAATAGTAAATCGTTTTTCTGTAACTTTCTTAAATAAAGGCAAATCGGAAAACTGAGATAGCAATCTGTTCGGAAAAAAATCTTTATAGAATAGAATCTCTTAGGAAAAAAATCATTACAGAATAAAATCTGTTTGGGAAAAATGTTTATAGAATAGAATCTGTTTGGATAAAAATCTTTATAGAATAGAATCTGTTTGGAAAAAAATCTTTATAGAATAGAATCTGTTTGGATAAAAATCTTTATAGAATAGAATCTGTTTGGA
>JANSTT010018692.1:0-13228 GCA_026745375.1 Platyura marginata
TGAGTATTAAGGGGCGTTACAAACTCCGTACCAAAGTTATAATACCCTTGATTAACATCATACGGGTATAAAAAGGTCAAAATTGTTTGTGTTAAATGCTATGGTAACAAGTGTCAACCTTTTATGAATGAACTTTAATCGCTATATATTCGTTGATATTAAATGTGGTGAATGGAGAGGATGAATAGAGGGGTACCTAAATCAGCTTTTATTTGGGTGGTATTTGATGGTTGTCCATTCTCTACCATCCAGAATGGTTGACTATGTACAATTAAGTCAAAATAACAAAATCGGCTTATTCTCATTCGGATGTTTGAAATATGATTCTTAACATTTTTAAAAAAATTCTGCTTAAAAATGTGTGTTTCAAAATTTCAGAACGTGTAGGTTTTTTTCATTTTTTGTTTGTTTCAGAAAACAAGACAAGAAAAGCCAAAACATTTTAGGGTTTCTCCGAAAAATTAAAAAAACCAGTAAGGAAGGAAAAATTGGCTACGCCGATTATAATATACCCGTATGAGTACTTTTTTGTTATTTACAACTTTGTACGTGTCTACTCTGTCTGTGCGATAAATATATTTGGGTAAATTGAATACAGATGATTAAAAACCCTAGAAATGACATAAAATTTATTGGAGCGCCATAACGGTATTTTGTAATCTAAATACTTTTCAAGTAAATGATTAAAAACCCTAGAAATTCAATAAAATTGATTGCAGCGCCATAACGCTAGGTCGTACAACTTTTTGGTCTATGAAAGAAATCTTCATTTTTGTATTCTCTATAATTGTTGTCATATTCATTTTTTCTACATTTCGACTACCTTTCGAGTAAATGAATGGTTTACATCAAAATTAGGTGAACACTGTACCACAGCCTCCCCTATTTTTTGTCCAATTTGCTCCAAAAACAATAGAGATCTTACTCTAGGACTACATAATAAACCGTCAAAATTTCAGCTTTCTAGCTTCAGCCGTTCAGCTGGAATCTTGATCACGGACAGACGGACGGACATGCATATTTCGACTTAGAATTTCACGAGAAAGAAAATGGTGTTGAATTTTTTTTATACGATGAGTATATTAAGGGGCGTTACAAACTCCGTACCAAAGTTATAATACCCTTGATTAACATCATACGGATATAAAAAACAATACGAGAAACATCAAATGGTTTACTGATTTCGAAAATATCTTTTTCTTTTGACAATTAAGTTGTTTTTACGTTTACGTTTTTATCAATTATTTCGAAATCGATGTTCAGTAGTATTTACGCACTAAACCACTTGTCCGATTTAAAAAAAAATATCAGAAGAACGCAAATATTATATAAGGTCTCATGTGCCCAACTGGCAACTACATATACTTATGATGACATAAATAATACTTAACTTATTTCAACTTTATACTTATGACGACATACATTGTTTCGGTTAATACAAACCGTTTCCCATAAAAGCTTATTTTTACATAAAACTTTTCTCGTTCGACATCTACTGGAAATAATAGAAACTAATTGATGAAAAATACTGCTTCTTACATTAATACCGCTAATGAGTTACCGCTAATAAGATTCAAAACAAGATGCATCAAAACTTCGGCTATTGTTGTAAAAGTTAATATTTCACTTCAAAATTAAATAGGCAGACATTCGGTATATTCTTAGATCTTGAAATGTATCCAAGTAAAAGCAATTCAAGCATTTCGTGTGTAGGGCGCACAATAAAAATAATTTTTAAACGGCCACTTCCTCCTGTATTCAATTAGACTATATGTGTGATGATGTGCCCGTGATGTATCTGGTTGAATATCGGTCTCAGCCAAAGTTTAAAAATAACGATGAAGAGACCATTTATGTATTATATTTATTTAGCGTCTAGTGTTATATGTAGTTATGTCGTTATATAGAGTATTAAACTATTTTTGTCAGTGGTGCTGAAACCATTGTTTTTTTTTACGTACTGATAAATTATTTTTATATTTGCCTGGTATTTAGATTTTAGTGCGAATAAATTGTTATATTTTATTCTAATTTTTTGCAAAAAACATTTTAAACACTTAGCTGTGATTGTCGCACTTTCTTTTTCTATCAATTACCAATTAAAAAAAAATCGATTCATAATCGACCTAAATTATTTCGATTTTTATTGTTAAACTGATTTTTATATATTATAACTGGAAATATAAATAATATAAGGGGAGTAGCACGCGGTAAAATTTTTAAAACCACTGATCCAATAAATCACGCAGCATAAACAGTTTGTGTTTATATCAACAATTCCATAAAAAACTTTAGGTATAGGTATTCAATATCATTTCTCATTCAGTACCTACATACGTACCTAAATTTATCAATACACTTTATTATATACTATTCCATATACCTGCTTCTCCTCTGATGATAATAGAGATTCTTCGACCATATTATATTGACTCCTCTGATACTGAATTCAGTTTGGTACCGGCATCCAAATCGCAAAGTTCTTGCTAGAAAAGTAGGGCAACAATCTCATCATCAGTTCTGTGGAGTGTGTGTGTGGCTCTGTGTTGATAATTTTGATTTTTAGTTTTTCGTGTGGTTTTTTATTTCATCACTATTTTCTATTTTGGGATTATATTGTAGTCCGTCCGATTGGTAAGACTTTCCAGAACTGTATATAAACTATAAAAGTATAAAAGTATGAAGTAGGCTAAATAAATTTATTTAATTTGTTGAATAAATTATAATGAGATCATGCATGTACTATACCTACATTGTACTTACATACATATAATATGCATTACACAGAATGTCTGAAACAATGAGTGGTTGGTTAGTAGTTGATTGTATATTTACCTACCTACCTACCTACCTACCTACCTACCTAGAGGATTTAATTTACAAAAGGGCATTGGCCACTCGACTATACAATAAGTACCTACATACATATACATTATGTATGAAATAACAAACTTTACTTATTCAATTATCGTATGTTATTTGAAATTTATTATATTTTTGGAAAATGAAAGCCAATCAATTTATATCTTGATTGAATATCAGAGAAATTTCGTGTGTTGAGCCAGTTTGTCAATACATATGTAGACGTACATATTTATAAATTAATTAATTTATTTATGTGGACGTATAAGAAGCAGCCAGCGACTCAATTGTAAATTTTAGGATGTCTACATAATGTGCATTGTGCAATGCTAATGTAGCTTTAAATTATCTTAACGTAAAGATCTCTCTTAAGTTTTTTCTATAAAAGAAATTTGTCAACACTAATTTAGAAAGTGTTAGGTATGTACTTATGTACGCAAAATCGAATTAAAATGTTAAAACTGCTGATGATTTTTTTGATGGTAGATAGTTTTTTGGGAGTAGGAGGTCTAGAGTTTGATTCTTATACAAGCAAAACAACAATCAAACTTTTTTCACAAGTAAGAATAATAATTGAATTGTGCTGTCGAGTATAATGCGAACTATGACGTCAACCATTTTGCTTTGTGCTCTAAAATAAATGTTTATTTTCTAATTCTGCAGTCCACTACCACTTTGTTTAAAACTATCTCAAGGATCGACAATAGTGTGTGTTTGTATCAATCATAAACTTTCTTCTTTTTTTAAAGTTAAAGCTGGCGTTCTACAGGGGTCTGTTTTGGGTTCATTGCTGTTTTCTTTTTATATAAATTCTGGAATTCTTTGTCCATTTCAGTGAAGAGTATCACATCACCAGGCCTTTTTAGAGCTGCTTGCTTTGAATATCTCTCCGTTCCTTAATTTGATGGAATGCTGTCTTGTACAACTATTATCCTTTCCTTTACTCACTTTATCATTCCCCATCACAAATTATAATTATCATACATATTCATTCTCCTTATGACAATACACCATCACACTATTATAATACTAAATGAATTATGGTTTAAGTAAGTAAGTGTACAGTTATACTTGTATAATATTTAACGAATAAACCTTGTGCACTATATTGAATAAACCACATACATACATACATACCTACATAGTTCAGATTTCTGTGTGAGTGCTGTAGGGTAGGTGAAATTTTCGACTCCTAGTCCTATGTATTTAGAAACTATTATTCGACTCCGACTTCAGCTCCTATTTAAAAAAAATTCAGCCAAGTCACATTGATTTGAATTTTGAAAGGATATTAAGTATACATATTCAATTTGGTTTTGCGTAGTGTGCATTATCAATAGCAATGTTCATACAAATTCCAAATTTATCGCTAACATTTGAGGGGTGTGTGCCTTACGAACTCTTTAAAAGATATTATTATTATCATCTTTATGATTCTGTTGTTACGTAGGTAATGCACAACTTCAAAATATGTTAGGAAAGTGTTATGGCAAACAAAGCCTCCTCGCTTTATACGGCTTGTTTAGGATTTAAATCCATTCCATAGTATTGAAATGCACAGATGTTTTCTAATAAAATCTGTAATGCTGGTTATCAATTTATGAAGAAAAAGAATCTCAAATGTAAGAAAAAACATTTAATACATTTAAAACCGTCTACAACTCTTCTGTGATTCTTGGATAAATTTTAAATATGTCCTATGTCTATGTCTATGCCTTATGTCCATCTAGGGAACGAAGAAAACGGTGATGAATGTCACAGTAAATATGGGCACCTAAGATAAGTCATACGTCATACACGACACCATTTTTACAGGACGGCCTGATAAATTCAAAATGGCGATGACTATACACTGTTTTCCATATTTATGTATATTCGATGAAACACTTAATTGATAACTCTTGTTTTAATTATATAATTTTATTATGAAACATTCAACTTGGGTTTAATTTGAAATATTTTTGGATTTTATAAATTTAAATTGTATGTTGCAATTAATTTTAATTGTGCTCTAAATTTACATGTATAATTAAGTGAGTGGTGAAATAATATATTTTAATTATCAGGTACATATATCTATTATAGTTCAATGATACGAGTAAGATATTAAATTTCATTTTATTGGAAATATTAGATGAACATGAGAAAATTAAAATCTAATTTAAAGGGTTTTCTTGGAAATTGCCTCAAGTGAATTAAATTTCCGATCGACATTTTCTTAGAACTTATCTTTTTCTAGAAATAATATTTTCAATAAAAATAATTTCTGGAGAGTTCGTTTTTCACAAAATTCAATAACAAACGCTTTTCTAAATTAACAAGAAATTAATTTTATGTTTTATTAAATGAGTTTTATGAGAAATGGTTTTATTGTATGTTGCTAGAAGTAAGGTTCTTGGATATTACAATTTCTGTGATATATTTATATACATATATTCCTATGTATGTATGTATTTATATATGTAAGTCATTAAATATACCTAAGGATCCCATAAGTTGAGAACATAACATTTAAAAAAAAATTTTAATTTTTAGTTTTTTTGAAACATTAATCAAATATAAACAATAAAATAAATATGTACTCTATTTGAAATTTTTCAACGAACGCTTTTAAATAAGAAAATTCATTAAAACGTTTTAATGTCATCCAACTTTAAATGCCATTACTACAATAGTTTTTTCAATATTGTTCCACTTCAGAGCACAAGTTCAGTTTTAAATAAATTGACTTTAGTTTCATATCCTTTAATAATGTTAAATTTTTGTAAATTCTTTTTACGTTTAGTGGCAGAACTCATTATTACGATCTTCCAATTAAATTTTATCATATAGAATTTTTTAAATTTCTAATTTTTCAATTTATTAAAAACAAAATTAAAAAAGATAATAAGGTAAAGGTAAGAAAGATCGAAGCATTTTTAGAAACACTCTCTAGAATCCCTACTCTATACCAATTTTATTAATTTAAAAATTATTATTTTAGTTTAATGTGATATATAAATATCTACATCATTTCTATCTTCATATCATATACATACATATGTATGGACGTATGGAGGTATATTGGACTGGAACGAGTAAAATTATCTTGTTTGCTGACAATAAAAGTATGTCAAACATCAAATAGCAAAAAGTCATAATATGCAGCAACTATGCCTAGCTATAGAAATGAATCTATATGTATGTATAGACGAAAGGTACACAAACGAATGTGAATTCATGATATGCGTACAGAAACTTGATGGAAATTACCGTTCTGGCCAGAAGAGTTAATCTAAATACGCTTATAATTGATAATATTGGTGAATATAAATAATTCAGGAAACCTACAATTAGTACTAAATTACATTGCAATCTAAAGTAATTTACCATTGCATATTGTTGAAAATAATAATTACGTTACATATATACTCGTATATGTACTTGTACATATAGATGAAGATCTAATATAACAACTATATGGTGCTGTTTAATAATTTAGCCGGCATTGGATGCTATATTATTTCTAGCAATATCAATGAGACACGTGGCTCTATAGGTATTATACTCTTTCATATAAAAGAAAAGAAAATATATTATGAATCATGATCAAGTTCAAGAGCACTGATGCAATTAAACAAGGTTGTACTGTACGGCGTACTGGTTGTTAGGTACTGTTATTAAATCAATTAAAAAGAAGAAAAAAAATTAAATTTGTTGTTTCTTTACTTGGCATTGTTTTGGGCTGAGGAAGCAATTACTGTAAAAATATTACATAAATCATATTATAACAAATTTAATAGATTGACATATACAGCGTTTAAGTGTACCGTAGCATATAGCTTGGGTTTTCAAGTAGGTCAACAATAAGCTAATTAGTCATAATATTTGCAATACGATGATTAGCTCATTTTTAGACTTTTCGCTTTAAATCAAAGAATGTAATTTTTACAATCTCAAGATCATGAGTAACATGCATATTGGTACATTGTACTGTAGTTATTTATGATTTAAGTAGTCCGCTAAATAATAAGTCATTATCAAAATAAGCGTTTTGCCTTATGTAATACATTTTTTATGCTGAAATCATACTCGCAGAAAATTTAAAACTTCAACTATTTGAATACGGTATTAAATATTGTCTTAAGATACTGCGGCGGTTATACCTTTGCTGTATCTGGAGATCTTCAGATATCTAGAAATACTAAACATCACATTTTCAACTAATTCTATTTTTTAAGATAAAAATTTTAATATGAAGATCACAACATTTTGCCATTCTTTTGGGAATTTCAGAGTAGACTCATCAGGAACAAGTTTTAGACTAGGCCTAAACGAAAAAACATTACCATTCTCACTAATAAGTAAATATTTGTTATAATTTCTAGCTCCTAAAATGCACTCCTTCATTATAGGAGTATACTAAGTAGATAATACCAACGAAAGTTAATATTACAAGGAAAAAGATAAAAGACTTAAATATTTTATATCAACAAAAATTTATGATCAAAGCAATGGCCGTAATAGCTTTAACTGAATAACAAACAAAAAATTACAAAACCAAGTACCTATACAATGATGACTAAACAAATTTTCGCTAACTAAATGGGGCCACAACGGGTGACAAACCTACATAATGTACAAAACTAATTTACATAACTGTGATGGTTAAGTGCATAACTTTAGTCATTACATTTGTAAGACACGGCGCGGTGACATATTTTGAATATGTATGTTAAAGAAAGAGTACATTTCTAATAAAATTGACCATATATATGTACAGTACATATGTACATAGGTAATTGACCATTTAATTAGAACTACCTCCTAATATACAGGGTAGTACGTAGTGCTATTAAAAACTAGAACGAAGTGTAATGGTATCGTATGGGTCAAAATTCTAAGAGGAAAATACAATATGAACTCTATCTGTCTTGGAACTCTATTTTAAAGATTACCTACTATCAATTGGACGACTGTAGCAATGTTAGAGAATAACCATGGAACTTGAAAAAACAAAAACTTAGGTCTTTTTGATGGAATAAAATGAAAAAAAAAATTTGTGCTTTCTGCGAATATCTTTTTTAAAAAGTGACGTAATTTTGTACTTTCTTAATATTAAAGGTGTACTATAGAAAGTTAACCCATTAAGGCCCATACATTCCTCAGAATTTTATTTTAATTGTTTAGTTATGAAAAAATGTTGAACTGTCAACAATAGGTAAATAATATTTCGTTAATGTTTTGTCTAAATTTTAAAAATAATTAATTAAAAAAAAGAAATTAATTAATCTGTTCGCTATGAGAAGAGGTTATTTACTGAAATTTAATTTCAATTTATGTGCTTTTCAAGAAATTGGTTCAGATTCTAGAATTATAGATAATAATCATTCGCTTTATCCTACATAATTAATTTTCAAGGGTTTATTGTAGTAAATTAGATCTCGTTAATAGATAATTCTTCTATACCGCTTGATTCTATGTATAATCGACAAGATAAAGTGAAAATGTGATAATGTAAGCTTTTGTCTTGTTTTCGCAAAGTTGCTCATATTTATCACGTTCATTTTATGTAGTTGGTTGCCTTTAGAGCGGGAGGTTCAAGACCGACTGGGGATGAAACATGAAGTGTTTTTCTCTTGTATATTGATTTGAATCTGAGGCCGAGTGGTTGGATTGCACTTAAAAACAGTCTAAATAATGACATTATCTCTAAAAATGGCAATGCTTAAAAATAACGTTGAAATTGCGAGCATTTGTAAGGTTTCCGTAAAAAGAACACCTCAGGTGCTGCTTTGTTCTCCAAAAAAGAGCTTGTCATGTCAATTGAGATAAATGTATAAAGAGGGATGTCTAATGGGTCCATCTATAGAGACCTAAGGAATTTCTCTCTCTCTCACACTAACTAACTACAGTATGAGGGTGAAATCATTAAAAAAAAATCAAGGTAAAAATACAATAACGTTACGTCCGTTTATCAATTGAATAGCATTTAGTTTACAATCATGATGTTACAAGAAAATTTTTATTTTATTTTTATAAATTTGAAATGTGATGGTGGGCCTCAGATAACAGGTCGTGTTTGGCATGCCTGTCTTATACGTTCTATGTATAGATATTACATGAGCTTAATATGACTACACTCTCTCATCCCATAATAAATAAAATCCACCACATAATTTGGAATGAAATATTTATATCGGATTGGAGCCATATACTTTAATACTATAGCAATTTCCGTTTATTAAATAAATTTGTTATATTTTAGATAATAAGAAGACTGTATAAAAAAAACTAAAACAAATTTCAAAAGACTTTTTAAATCCATATTAATTGTTTCTAACTATTAAATCTCTTCTAATGGTTATATTCCTAAATTACAAGAGAATCAGCATTGTGTAGAACATTAAAGTTTATTTGCATGCTTAAATAGTTTCATCAATTAATATTTCATGCTTCGACATGGTTTTGTCTCATGCTTTCGTGTATTAATTATGTATTAGTTAATTTGCTATAAAATAATAAGTTACAGGTTTTACTGCTTATTATAGTAGGTTGTAAGTATATAGTATATGCAGTCGTAGTATATATTTATGTATTGTTGTATAGGTTGTTGATTGTTGTAGGTATAATAAAAAATCAATCTGATAAAAAATAGCTACACTATCTTTATTGTCTTTCTGTACATAATGTGCATATAAATAAAATTACATTTTTTATTGAAAAAATTATTATAAACGTCCATAATTCAATAGTCACTTACTACTATATTTATTTACCATCATTTTTTATTGACTATATTATTACTTTGACAAATTTTTTATACGAATATTTACCCATGAACCCTTTTTTTTGTTCCCTGAATAATATACGCAATGCGCATGAAAAAAAAAATCGAAAAAATATTAAAATTACTTTTCTTTTGTTTTAGGTTTTTTTAATACAAGATATCAACATGAAACATAAATTGCCAACATACACAATAGAAAAATTATAGCTGATGTAAAAATTGTCTATATGTAAATAGTGTAAAGTATGGAAAACAAAATTGATGTTTAATAATTTAGACAAAAAAAAAATGACACAACAAAATTAAGTAATTTCTTCCTAATATCTTCCTTATTGGTAAGTTTATGCATTTGAAATAAAAAAAATTACTCGCAACTTTTTGGGAAAAATAAATCGCACAAAAATAATTTGTTATCGTATTAAATAAATAAAAAAAAAACAATATCGGAATAAAATACCAACGCCAACAATTAAGAAAAACAGACAGAATACTAAATTAATGTCAAGCCAAAATTAATGTATTATGGCGAAACATCCTGAAGATGATCAGAACCAGATTCAAATGAACATTGTGTCATCGGATCGACTGTCCAGCGACTATATTTCTGTACCACAGTTTTATGGCGGTAGAAGCGTTTTCATTACCGGTGGCACCGGATTTATGGGAAAGGTAAGTACATACATTCATTTTTGTAATTTTCATAAAACGGTCATATATTCGTCTGAATATACTCTACTATGTCGTTCGTCCACTGCACACGTTTTCGTCCGAATTGCGTTTGTCAGAAATGTGACGTTTATATTCAAACGATCCGGATAGACTGAAATGCATTAAATATCGTCCACTGTATGCCGTACAATTTGTGCATTTTCAACACAATTGTTCGGACGAGTTATGTTTTGTATTTGTTGAATATTGTAAAAAGAATTAATTTAATACATTTAATTCGGGCGAAAACGCATTCAATGGACGGATACCAACATATGCGTATTGCGGCGAGCTGGTTCGTCACATTTCTGACGAACGGAATTCGGACGAAAATCCGTGCACTGAATGACCGACCTACCCTTACCCCAAAATATTCTAAAATATGTTTTATTACAATTGCCGTCGGGTAAGTCGTTGCATTCGCATATGTGCATACATTTTTCGAATTGCCATTTAGAATAGTTTGGAAAAAGTTTCCTTCCATAATTGACGGTTGTTAAATTGGTTTATGGTTCGCCGGAAGGCGAACGTGCTTATAATTCAACTTTAATTGTGCTTAACAGTAAAATGTACATATATGAACAAATAATATTTTTCAGGTGCTGGTTGAAAAATTATTGCGATCATGTCCCGATATAAAAAATATATATTTACTAATTCGGCCAAAAAGAGGGCAGGCCGTATCAGCAAGACTTAACGACTTATTGAATTCACCAGTTAGTAGTTTTTTTCCTTTTTTTTTCTTCTTTGTAATTTACTTTTAATTTCTATCTTTAGCTGTTCGACACAATAAGACGGGAAAAACCAAATGAACTGACAAAAGTCATTCCAATCTGTGGTGATATAACATCCGAGGAGCTGGGTATATCGGAAAGTGATCAGGTAATTCATCATTATGAAAATTAGATTTTTTTACCATTTCATGTTGAAAGACACTTACACAGCTCTCAAAATATAAAATTTCTTTTCAGTCATTATTATGCAGAACTGTTTCGATTGTATTCCATTCAGCCGCAACAGTAAAATTTGATGAGAAATTAAAACTTTCGGTTACCATTAATATGCAAGGTACCAAAAGACTAGTCGAGTTATGTCACCGAATGTTGTCATTAGACGTGAGTATAACGCCTTAATTTATGAACAAATAAATATTACAATAAATCATAACACATATTTTTGTCGATTTATGTATTGCAGGCCTTAATACATGTTTCGACAGCCTATTGCAATTGTGACCGAACCGAAATAAATGAAGTGATTTATACAACACCATACCATCCAAATGATATTATTTCATTAATAAATTGGCTTCCAGAAGACATGTTAGATAAGGTATTTAATGTAGCTCTTTTAACAGTTATGTAAATTGATTGGATGTGATTATAAACAAAAAGTTATGATATTTGTTTTCACGGGACGGATTTTTACATATCAAAAGAATGTTTATATTAAAAAAATATAAACAAAATAAACAAATATATGCGATATGAATATGTTGATAGGTGCCATTCTTTGATGTACGTAATTAGTGTAACGGAATATGTCCTCACTAATAGATTTCAGATCAAATATAGTCTATCTCTATATCTATAACAAGACAATTTTGACAGCAACCCATAAGGGATGCCAGCTTATATATAATAACTGTTTTTTTGTTAACGTTAAAAAATTGTCTTTATTTTTGTTATTAAAAATTTACATGTAATATTGCAGTTAACACCATCGCTTATTGGAAAAAGGCCAAATACTTATACATTTACCAAGGCACTTGCTGAGCAAATGCTACTTAAAGAAGCCGGAAATCTACCTGTAGCAATTGTTCGTCCATCAATAGGTAGATAAATTAATTGTTATTATTTGTAATTTCGCTTATTATAACAAACAAACAAAAATTTATATTTTTCAGTTGTTGCCTGTTTCGAGGAACCAACACCTGGATGGCTTGATAACTGGAACGGACCAACAGGCATTATATCGGCCGTTGGTAATGGTGTTTTTCGAACAATCATTTGCGAACAAGATTATGTTGTGGATGTTGTACCTGTTGATATTGTAATAAATTTAGTAATAGTAGCGGCGTGGCGAAAAGCTACCACAAAATCATGTACAATGAAGGTGTACAATTGTATTACAAGCAAACAGAATCCAGTTACTTGGAGTGAATTTGTTGGTTTATCTATACAAAATATGATAAAACATCCACTTGAAGGAGTATTCTGGTATCCAACAGGTGTACTACGAATGAATAGACCGCTCAATATAATCCATGGATATTTAGCTCATTACATTCCAGCCTATTTCATAGATTTTTTTGCTTGGGCTATGGGCAAAAAACCTATGTATGTATAAATTTTTAATTAAAATGAAATCAATCGATTGGTTAATGATATTTTTATTTTATATATAGGATGATTAAAGTTCAAGACAAGCTAGCCAAAGCAGTTGAATGTTTAGAATACTTTACAACTAACCAGTGGCATTTTAATGACGATAATGTTCGTGATTTATTAACACACATGAGTGCAAAAGATCGTAAAACCTTTCAATTTGATGTTAGCGAAATACAATGGGAAAAATATTTGGAAAAGTATGTTTTAGGCTTTAGAGAATATTTATTCAAGCAAAGTCCAAAATCTCTACCGAGCAGCAGGAAAAAGATGTCACAGTAAATAAGCTGAATTCGTTTAATATTCAAAATATATATATATTTTTTTTTTATTTTTAGATTATACTATTTGCATCAATTGTCGAAAATAGTTTTTGTATTATTCACGTGGCGTTTTCTCATGGCACGCTCAAAAAAACTGCGTGATGTTTGGACAGGCTTTTTGCGAATTCTTGCCGAATGGCGTCGACTGCTTCCTTTTTTGTACTAGTTTTTATATACAT
>JANSTT010018693.1:0-13227 GCA_026745375.1 Platyura marginata
ATTTATACAATTTTCTTGTGCATATACGTAGCCGTAAACGTCAGATTACGTAAATTGCGACCAGAATTTGTCTGCAGAAGTCTTATCAAAACTACATAATTTCTAAATTAAAAAAAATACAAAAACTCATTGCACAAATTCCTCACAAATTAAAATCCGGACAAAAATTAACTTATTTTGATTTGTATTCTGCACCAATAATGCACCATTTATTCTACAAAATCTCTTTCAATTGATTTTTGTTAATTATACTGTGTAAGCGATTTTTTTTCCAAAAAATTCCATATACATATTTTTAATAACGTTTTAATCTGGTGATTGTGGGGAGGTATCGATAACTTTCGGACAGTTATACAGCAAGCAAAGCCGCACATTCTGAGCTTTATGCTTAAGATTCTCGTCAAACGAAAAAGCGTTATCAATCTCTAATTTCTGTGCTTAATTTTTTTTTTAAACGCTTAAATAAACATTGTTGTTGTTTCAATGGATTACAAATTGCAAATTGTATAAAAAGTATAATTGTAGATTAGCAAAAAATCAAAACTATAAAAGTTGAAAAAAACGAAAACGAATTTACATATTTCTACATTAGAAGAACAAAAATAATCGGTAAAGGAAATGATGTAGGACGTATCTATAAATATTTAAAATTAATGAGCTGTTTTAAGAAGTGCTTATTGTTAAGTATTTTTTTCTTTACTTCTTTCTGCATCTCTATATCACTTAGGTAGGCATCAAGGATCTTGCTAGTTAAAAAGATTGTATTCCGTTGTATATCTATAGATATATTTATGTAAAATTGCTATACCTACATGTTTATTAGTGTGGACAGATTTGGTGTTGCTCAAAGGATTAAAAATGTTCATTAATATCTTCAATGAAGAATTGATAACTCAAATTCAATACCTAAATATACATAGATAGATATGTACGTACATATGTATGTATATATTAATAAATTTAATTTTCAGATTTAAAGTACTTATATCATTTAGGCGCCGTGCAAATGAAAGCCGCCAAGATATAGTGACAAAACTAATGTTAATGAATGATAATGTTCAGAAAAAAATTAATTAAATATGTAATTCGATTATTTAAAAATTAATTTAAATATAGGTAGGTATATACATGTTTATATAGTTATACTAATTAGAATTCATGATTAAGTAAATAATAATTGTTAAATTTGCCTATTCTACATAATTCATTTTCTTTCCTAATGACAAACTAAAAAAGCATTGTAATATGTTAATTAGTTGGTATTAAAATGAGCATAATAAATTTTTAATTAATTAAAAATTTTTATTTATTATATATAGTAATTTAACATTATTTAATATAAATTTATGTGCATCAGCTAATAAATTGATTTTTTTTTTTGTAGTAGGTACATATATTTCTATGTACAAAAAATTAAAATATAAAAAAATGATTAAGAAATACATTAAAAATTATATTGCCGTTGTATAAAACTAGGCAAATCTTAGGATTCAAATTGAACAAGATTCAAATTGAACGGACGAAAAAGAACATCAATCTAAACATAACATACCAACCTACAAAAATCATGAAACGAGGATCCAAATTAAGAGTAAATTTGCCTAGTTTGAATCTAACATTTTCTTGATTTTTCCAACTTAATTTCATTTGTTTAACATCAATAAATTGAGCATAAAGATAATAGTGAAATGAAGATATATGTACAATATGTACATAGGTTTCTGACTTCAGTAATTGGTGTGCTTGATTGGACCAAATGATAGTATAGAAATACATAAATAAAATCTTATACAATGTGTAGTTGCGTAATTCAAGCAAACAACGATATAGATTCTGACTTTGATTAGTGATTATTGAACATATCGTAGGAACATTTCAGAGAATTAATTTTTTATGTAGGAAGAGAAAAAGGTATTTATTGTGATTCTTTATTAAGGCAATTTTCTCGTTTTACGTGAAAAAATTTCTTGATTTTCAATCTTTTTTTTTTAAAGAAGACAAAGAAGTATATTATTTAAACATTTCAGTTATATTTTGACACTATTAAAATACAAGAAAAAAAAATTTTATATCATATTAATTTATGTAGGTTTTATTGCATTTTTACGGAAATGGCGTACAGAATTTCAGCCAACCGAACCATCAAAAAAAAAAAAATTGTTTATTTATCTGTAGGTAATTGGCTATAGAACTTGTATTTTAATAGTGTCAAAATATAGCTGAGAAGTAAAATAATATATACTTTTTTGCCTTCTTGAAAAAAAAAATTTATTGAAAATCAAGAATTTTTTTTCAGTCAAACGAGAAAGTTGCCTTAAGTATCTCTTGCATTATTAATTTTTTTTAAACTCCCTGAATAGGTTATTTGTTTTTATTTTTTATTTGATCCTAGAATCTTTTTGTATTAATTACAAATATATAATTTCATAGCATTATGGTCAACTATTCATTGAGTGACTGATTTAACCTTGTCTTTGTCATTTATTCGTAACATATTAAAACTATTATTGGGGCATGCGCGAATTTATTATTTATGTATGTACAATTGTACAAGTATTGTATGTACGTATACTGTCGTACATCCTTTATTTTAATTTTTTTAAATTTTATTGTTCATATTTTATAGTCAAAAAAAATTAATTTATTAACATCTCTAATCTATCTTCCTATCTATTATTGGAACATAATCTAATTTCATATAAACGGAAGAAAGAAATTGTGAATATCTATTGATTTTGGTAAGTTTATAGGGAAGAAATCAACTATCTGTCGTCGAAGCGATGTTTTAGAAGAAAATCTATCAATCGAAACTATTTACTAATTATCAAAGACAGACAAATATCTAACAAGATAAATTAAATGAGAAGAAAAACAGTGTATGTCTATCCGTTTATATACCATAACATTAAAAAAAACGTAGTTTACGGCTTAATTGGGATCATTTTCAACGAAAATGTAAGAAAAAGAGAGTGGAAAACTCTCCTCAGTGCCAAAAGCCATAGCGCATATGCGTGTTTGAAAATACCCTCGTCTGTCTTCGAAAATGTTTTAACGAAGCATATTTAACATACCTACCTACATACATACATAAATAACACAGATAATTTGGAAACTGTTGACAAATAATTGAAATATTGCGATAAAAATAAATTTAAATATTTACAACAATGGATAGATCAAAGAATTAGAAAACTTCAATAAATAAATATAATATTTTCTAGCGGAATTTTTATTGTACGCATTTTTTTATAGAATTCAGCCACTAGGAATACGCTCTAATTTAATCCCTCCAAAAAATCACAAGGACCCCTTGAATATTTACCAATCAGCCCACGCCCTCTTGATATACAATTCCTATCATACGCTTCATTCCAAGCCTAACGATACAAGAAAACATCACACCACAAAAAAAATTAGTTTTGTCGAATAAATGAACGACACGAATTCAACAATTACATCGATGAAGTTAGTGCAATTGTACATGGAACGTACATCGTAAATAGATGCGGTAATTGTACATCGGTATAGTGGGGTGGAACGACCGAGTCAAGGTCATTTTAGTATGGTACAATAACACTAGAGGCGCTACTCAGTATTACTTACAAAATCTATTGCTTCTGATTCGTGTAGAGGCGGAGTTAAACGCTTTATCAAAGTAAATGTGGTAGGAACATTTTTGGGCGGTACAATGTGTGTTCCCCTTTCCCTTTCTATAGTTGCCGGAACAACAACAAAACTAATATATATCTTTTTATCAACATTAATATACAACATGACGTCACGATAGCAAAGTGGGTACTACCAATTCGGTGATTATCGTAGTTGATTCGGCATTGCACAATAGTTGTTCGAATTATTTCGGATGCCATTCGTCGAAATCGCGGCATCGCGGGTTAGTATAACTTGAACCGCGAGACAGTGAACTCGTATGTATGATATAACCTTGTTTTTTGTGACAAAATTTTATTATACATATACTACATTGTAAAATGAGAATTTTTACCTATCTATCCAACGTTCTTTGCGCGGCTACACCAATACTTATGTATTTGTGTGTAAAATGATTGCATGAAACTTTTTTTTCGGCTCTTTGATAATAACTCGATTTGTGCGTTTACAATTGAGGTGTTTTTAGTGTTTTTCAGCTGCAATATAACATCTTGGATTATTTGGATAAGCAAAATAACCGCGACCGGCACTGTGGATATGCCAAAAAATTGCGACGACGGCTAGGATTACATATAGTGAAATTTTTTTTTTGTGAGCACGGCAAGTGAAAAGAATTTTCGTGTGACAGCTCGGCGCCTTATTGACTGCTGAGCTGTATTGAATTACAACTTGTTTGTATTGTTGATCTGTGTGTGTGTGTGCCTGTGTGTGTTTATGTGCGTACAATATCTATATACATATTGTAAAGTTAGAGAGCGGTGCTATTTTGTTTACAATTGCAAGTTGTATTGAAATTTGTAAATAGTGTGTCAATGCACATGTATACGTACATACATTGAGTTTATATATATATCCGCAATTAAAGTGTCTGTCGGAATGTGGACGACGGACACTTTAATTTGCTAAATTTATAAAAAAATCTTTTAAATGCATTTCAGTGAGTTAAAACTAAATTAAAAAAAATTATATTTTTAAAATTAATTGAGCTACATTGTTGTTGCAGCAATTAAACAATGTGCAAGTTATGAGCACGGATATTAGTGTTCAATGGAGGTCAGTCGGTTGTGGCAATAATGAGCCACATCCAAGATCTCCATCAATGGCCTCATTGCCACCACTACCAGATTTAATACCAATTCGTAAAGGTGCGCCCATTAAAAATATTTCTAAAGAAGTGCGCACAATTCAGCCTAGTACACAATGTTATGTCCTTCATGATAATTTAGATGATGGATCGAACACTATATCGATGTCGTCCGCCGCGCTAGTTGAAAAAGTTCCTTGGCCTCGGGATAGGTCACCGGTTATCGTGAGTGATTCGGCTTATGGTGAAAGTATCCAGTGCAATGACGACGATGACAATAACGACGACGAAGACGATAGTAATGACGATGAAACGGCAAAACCTCTTTGTATAAATGAAACAGAACATTGTAATAACAGCGCCGACTCAGAAATATATACAATTCCTGCTCCTATACCTTGTAATGATTCCGTGGGCGAACTGTGTCAAATCAATGATTGTGTACGATCACATGAGCTTAAATTTAATGAGAAACCAAAAGAAGAGCACAAGGAGGTGGAATTACCCGCCATAAGGACACGTACACGTCGTGCGAGAGTTCAACCATCAACACGAACATACAGTAAGAGAAAGAAACGATTTAAGAGAATTAATGCAAGTATTTTGAAAAGGACAACGAC
Organism: Platyura marginata; assembly: GCA_026745375.1. NCBI lineage: Eukaryota > Metazoa > Arthropoda > Insecta > Diptera > Keroplatidae > Platyura > Platyura marginata. The sequence continues at coordinate 5,374 of JANSTT010018693.1, forward strand.
AGCTAGTCATCGTCGAGGTCGTGCACAAAAAAAATCGACGCAATTAGTGCGAAAAACAAATAAATCCGGTAAAAAATTTATTAGTCAAAATTCTGAAGTGTCAGTGCCGCGAGTGAATCCAATATTTTTGTTTGTTAAACAAGACGATACTAGAATCGTGGAGGTAAGATGCGAAGATTACGACAAAAGAAATCGTATACGATTAACAAAAACTGCAAATGGATGGCGAGCCACGCCGCGTACAGACAGTTCATCATCAATAGTTTCCTCAATATTACCTAAAGTTATTGTTACGAAAAAAGAGGAAGTTGAAGTTGAACCTAAGAGTGACGAAATAAATAGCCAACAAACAAGTGATTGGCGCCTTAATCCATATGCAACCGTTCCCAAATTATGGAAAATAGCAAGTGATGAGAATTTTAATGCAGGGGAAGAATTGAGCGTACATAGTCATAAAAAAAAGAAGAAGAAGAAAAAGAAACAAAAGAAAAACCGCGATATCTTAGAAATAGATTATGATTCAAAAACAAAACATGACGATTCAATTGAAAGTACAACCCGGATGGATACCCTTTCCATAGATACATCCAGCGAAATGGCGCCGACGCAACAAACCACTACACCACTGGACAATTTACTTGCAGTTGCAGAACTTGAGTTTGGGGAAAATAACGAATTTGCGGAAAAGACACTTTCATCGATGCACTTTTCGTCTGCGGGAACTGCAAGCAACGATGAAATGCATTGTGAAAAAGGTGATGGAAATATAAATAATGGAGTCGAGAAATTTGATGAGATAGCTATAGAGGCATGCGACGATACGAAAAACGATAGTTTGGGCCCAGATAGTGATGCTGGTGCAGTATTTGAGACATATGGCACAAAGTCGGTGTGTGAAGACGAACATAGTGCAGAAGTAGAAATAGTTCATGAAACCCAATTTGTGGACGATGAAGAAGTTTGTGAAACAAATCATCAATTAGGTGATTATCATGATTTAATTGAAGGAATACCAAACATACAAGTGACACATTCCGAAGATATACTGGATCATTGCGAAAACACAATGACTGGAGCCGAGCTTTTGGATTCATTGATGGAAAGAGGTTGTGAGGATAATCACATATCAGGTGAGGAAGATGTTAAACATACAATTTGTTTGTCTGACGATTACAATGATGATGATGATGTTTTATTAGAATCGCAACCTGTCGACGATATCATATCAAGGCTTGGAGATTCTTTAGGTTCATCTCCAAAATGTTTGTCGTTTAATGAAGTGGGTGAAATTGAAGCATTGCACGAATCTCTGTTTGAAACCGAACAGACTGATTTAAATTCTGAAACACTTGCTAACAATTTGACACCATTCAACCGTTCGGCACTTGAGGAATTATCTATGACACTAAAAGATCTTGAAAAACGAGCAGAACAAAATGAAAAACAACCCGTTGAATCAACAATTGTTTCACCGGATTCATGTCAAGAAGAACTTCCAAAAGATTTGAGTTTTAAGAAAAACAATGAAGCTGTTCAGATAATTCGACATACATCGCCAAGGCCAATATCTCGTGATTCTGATGCTATTCAATCACCACAACCTAGTGGTTTACCAGCTGTACCACCATCACCAGATATTATATTAAATCAGCTGCATAAAAACCACACCAAACCTCTATTTTTAGACTTATCATCGCCATCACCAAAGCCATTAGATCAAAGGAACATACATGAGAAAACAGTGTTCATGGATCTTATATCTCCAGTACCTAAACAACAACCAGTAAGAATACAGCAAAAAGAACCATTAGATCTAGGTAAACATAGGAAATCAGCTAGTCCTACAGTAAGTTGTTCCGAGGAGGCTAAACGGGGTCAAGAAGCACCCGAAATGGAACCATTACCGAAACGAATAAAGTCTGAAATAAATGATAAATCATCTTCTTCCAATGATTTATTAGAACATTCAAAAACTAGTCAACTTGTTGAGATGCTTGCATCCGGTAAAGATCCTGATCCATTAACTCAACTAAGATTACTTATAAGAAATCCTGAATGGAAACTACCTGACCCTATTCTAGTGCCAAAAGACAGGCTTAATGCAGTACTTGCATCACCAGCCCGTGAAATACCTCTATTACTGACAACACGACCTGAACTAAGGCTTCCAGAAGCATTTGCATTTCCATCAATACTTCAAGACCCAGATATTTTAGTGATATCATTTGCTCAATTGGAATCGATATTACAAAAACAAGATGATCTCATAAAGTTGTCAAAATCTACGCCAAAACCAGATAAGAAATATACTGAAAAACCCATTGAATCTCATAGGAGTACGGAAAAATCTCACTCAAAAAATTCAACAACACCAACGACGCCTATGGGACCATTACTGGCTAATGGTTTAGCTAATGACATCGATGCAGCTACAATGGCAGCATTTAATCAAATGCTTTGGTTACCATATTTAGGACAAATGGGACAGCTAAGCCCCGACGTTTTTAAGGCAATGTCTGGTTTTAACAATAGTGCTATGCAAGATCCGTTACAGTTCGCAAATCAGAATCGTTATTCTAATTTTCAACCTCATACACCAATGGGTTATAGTAATCCATTAGAATTTGCCATGTGGCAAGATGCATTAGCTCAAGCTAACAACGCAAACATGCAAAGAGTTATGAAACTAAATGCTGAGCGAGAATCTCAGAAAAAAACAGTTGAAATGAAACCTCAAATTATGCAGCAAACTAGACAACAGCACCATAATCAATCTTATCTACAACAGCAACAACAACAGCAGCAGCAGCAGCAGCAGCATCAGCTTCAGCAACAGCAGCAGCAGCAGCAGCAACAACAACAGCACCAGCAACAGCAGCAACAACAACAACAACAACAACAACAGCAGCAGCAACAACAACAGCAGCAGCAGCAACAATCACACCATCATCAACAAAAAGTAGGACATATGATAAATCCAATGAATCACATGGCAATGCCACCATTTTTCCCGTCTACTTTGGCAAACATGTCAAATCTTACCAATAGCAATCGTTATTATGGAAGCGCTCAAAGGTCACAACAACAAATGATGAATAACATGGGACAGTATAATCAGAATTTCGGACAAAGTCCACATCAAATGACAAATACAAATGAACTATCTCGATCGTCACAAATGTGTAGACAAACATCGAATACAAAACAATCCCATTCCCTTAATCATTCCATGACATCATCAAATACTAATCCGTTTTTCCCACCACCAATATCAAACATGCAAGAATTTAGTAGTCGTTCGAAATTACGGAAAGAATATCAGCAACATCATGCATCTTTACCACCACCTCCACCGCTACCAACAACTCAACAGCTACATCAACAACAATTACAACAGCAGCAGCAACAGCAACAACAACATTCGTTACATGATCCAAAACCGCGCGTTACTTGCAAATCGTTAATGAATCTTCTACAACCAGATTTGGTGCAAGAACAATTCAAACAAAGCGATAATTCATCAAAACTAAACAATTTAATGGCGATGCCAACGTTTGATTTAACATCGCCACCAGTTTCAACTACCAGTACAACTCCCACTCAACCAAAGCTCAAAGTAAAACCGGGTCTTCATTTGTTAGACCCATTGGCAATGCAGCGACGATTACTTAATGCTGAAGAAATTCCAGAAGTTGGTAGTACCACTAATGGAATAGAGGAAATTATATCACCCACAGCAGGACTGTATCACCCGTTGCTTAAGTGAGTATGGCTATTTTTTAATTCAATACTTAGTTTATTTAGAAAAATGTGTTAACTAACTAATCATCAATGTGTTTTGATTCTTCCACTTTATTATCAATATTACTATTATTAAAAATTCTGATTTGATCACTATGTAGATTAGCTGAGATAATCAGAAAAAATAAAAAATAAAAAAAAAATAGGAAAAAGGAAGAAAATGATAAATTAAATTATGGTGTTTTAGATTTTTAATTTTTTCTTTTGTTTAAGTCAACGGGTTGTTTGCACTCCAAATTACGGTGTTCATTTACATAATAAATTTAAAATTTCACCAACGAATAAATGCAAAATATTGTTTTATGGTTTAATGAAAAAGAAATAATCTCTACAAGGTTCTACTATGTAAGAGTAAGAGCTGTTTAGAAATTGCTCCTGGATTATTCTTAAAGCACACACATACACAAATACTTCTTATACATACTCATCCATATATTATCACCAAAGAATTTACTAAGCAAAAAGCTAATTTCATGCTTCAAACCACAATATCTCTGTAAATGCGGTTGAAAATCATTGCGAAAATTAATGATGCTATTTTTTATAGCACCTGTCCCCATAACATTTTCTGTGAAATTTCTAATCGAAATTAATGTAGGTAGAATGATACTCTCTATCCTACCTACTCAATGAAAATATTGAAAGTTAAATATCTCTCGAAACTCGAAACAAAATTGTTTGCACTTTGAGTGCAAATTCCACTGTTTTGTTTAATTTTTTAAAAAAAGAAGAAGAAAAACACAAAACATTTTTTGCTTTTGAATGTGAAAGCGTTCGTACATCCATACATACATATATAGGTATAGTATGTACATTTGTACATATGTATGTATGTTCGGTTTGCATAGGTAAAATATAAATATACCGACATCATTATAACAGAGGTAGATACAAATTAAATGAATTATAAATGATGAATGAGTGAATGAATGAAAGAATAACAAGACACGAGACTTTAGAAAACAAAAATAAATTAATAATAAAATTAATGTTGTTAACGAGCAATTTTTTATTTTTAAATATCCACTTAATTGACAACTTGATCGCTAATTCTGTCAGTTTATTTTATAGATTTAATTAGGTTCTTTAATATTAAACAAATAAACATATACAACACATATACATATGTAGATAAGTATATTTTTGAAGAATTGGCTATAAAATGTTCGTGTGAGTTTTTCAATAAGTCATGTCAGTATGAAAAAAGCTGCCAAAAACTTATCTGATGTTGCCACTTTTCTTTTTTGTGGTTTTGTTTGGATTTATTTTATATTTTTATTTTGTATTTGCAAATACATTATGTATGTACTTATATAGTGTAGATTAGCGCCAATATTTTTGGAGAGTTTAAGAAAACTTTTTTTTTGTTGACAAAAAATGTATAATACCCAAGAATCATAGAAATAAAAATAAAATATGCATAAACATACATATGTATTAGAACATTTTCAGTAAATCAATATTTCTGCACAAAAAAAAAGAACAGCGTTCGATTTCTGTCGCAAATGCCATACTTTTATACCTAAATTTCACATATTAATTAGACACAAAATCATTAAACTTCTGTTTATAATCTTTGAATATTTGAATTTATAAGCTGACCTTTTCTATACTATATTGCTATTCTATACATATAAACTTCCCCCTAACATTTAATAGCAAATAGATTTTGCGCTCACAACCTCTCTGTATCTGAAAATTTAGTGTTATAATTATTGACTTACTTTTAACCTTAACTTATTGCTAAGTAGGTGAGTACTTACGTTTTATATCATTCTTTCTTTTTTCAAATGTAAGAAAGGTGAGTTCAATTATTTCTACTCCCAAAAACCTCTTAACATTTTCTTTTATGAAACACGTGCAATAGAGACACGTGTCAAGATATTGGCAAAATGTGCAGACTATAGATTGAGAAGAAAAAAAAAGTAATTTTGTAATGTTGAACAATTCGTTTTGAGTTTGAGTTGTTTGCAATAAAGTTGTGGTTAAAAAATAAAGATGAAAGGATTTTCACCTTAAAGTCTGTAAACATTTGTTGATATTTTGTAATTTTTTTCTATTTATAGACAGTTCATATTTAAAAATAAATATACCTCTTCATAGGATATTTTTAGGTACATAAGTATATATTGTATGTTGACTTTTTCTTTGTTCATTTTTTTTGTTAAACTTTATTACATTATTTTATTGACTTCTTGACAGAGTCATAATAACGTTAGTTTTTTTTAAGCTTGTACAAAATCACATAACCATATATGTATATTTCCTGCAAAACTATTATTGCGAATTTTTACCTTTTAAGTGTAGAAATAATAACATCACCATACTAACTATTAGGGTAACCACCCAATTATCGTAATTTTTTTAATAAATCGAGATGCCATTTTGTATATATAAACCAACTATAATCTTTCAATACATTCAAAACAGATTAGTTAAGAGATGATGATATCTAATTATTTTGATGATAAACAAATTATAGAAGAAAATGAAACTTTGGCCAAAGAAATATTTTTATACATTATTACGTTCAAGCATCAGTAAATGAATGAATTGTTATTAATTGACAAAATCGTATAATCATATACTTAATCGAAATGTTTCAAGTTAACAATCGCTGGTCGGCCAAATTTTTATTTTCTGATAGATATTCGAAGTACCTACATACATGGGCGAAAAAAGTTCCTATGTTCCTCCAGTTTAGGAGATATGATTTTTTTAAATAACTATTTTTTATCAAAAATCTATATCCCTTAAATTTTTGATAAAAGTTCTTTAAAAAATTCATATCTATCAGAAAATAAGTATTTAAGGGAAAATGTGTTGTTCTGCTGAAATAAAATATAGATGTACTTACCTATTTGTAATTCGGTCATGAAGAATAATATCAAGAGATGAATTAGCTAAAATAATTCCTGTTAATCCTCCAATTGTAAATAAAAAAACAAATCCAAAAGCTCATAATAGGGCTGGTGAATAATTAAATATTGTTCCATGTAAAGTTGCTAATCAACTGAAAATTAGAACATTTTGGTAGGATGCGTATACATAGTACAAACGTTCTACCAAATCGATATTAACTCTAACCAGCATAGGCAATTTAAAATATATTTTATTTGAAAAATTTCATCGAGGAAAACTCAAAAACTGTTAAACAGGTAAACATGTTTACACATATTTATCGTACTAACGTAGATAATGACGTAAATAGTTATGAAGTGTGAAAAATAATTATTTTTTACATTATGTGAATATTACAGTAGATACCTTACCTACCTATATCAGCTAAATAAATAAATATTTCAAATTAATCAAATCGAGCTTAAACGTGCTTAAACAACACTACGTTTATTACTACATTTTTGATGTTTACTACGTCTAAACAAAAAAAAATTTAATTCTCATCTGTTTAGTAGTGTTAGTGGGTAATAATAATAATATTTAACTAATCTAACCTTCATAAGTATACGTACTTAGTTTTGATTCCAAGTACAACACGCTAAAAATAACAATTTTTATCCAAGTACAACAGGCTAAATATATTTACATAAACAGTGTAACATAAACAATTTAAAGCTTTGTAATTAGAAGTTGTATTTATTCTAATTTCAAATTAAATATAAAAAGTCATCTGTGTTTTTCTGGGAGGTTTTTCCTCTATATTCTCTTATCAGTGAATTGTTTGTTTGTTGATGCAAATAGAAGAAAATAGTTGGATGGGTATAAAAATACATATATGTACGATGTACGTACATACATACATATAAGAATAACCAAAAAATAAAATGAAACCAAAGTTTCAGAAGTATTTAAAATTTGCGGCAATCACTCAGTCGAGTCTGTATTAGAAAGATAGCTCTGTGCATTGGTGTGATCGTGTGCTAGAACGTTTTGTTTTTCCAGCTATACAACAGTTAAAAGTGAAAATTGATCGAAAAAAAGTAGCTTTTAATTATTAAAATTAGGAGAGTTAGAGCAGCGATGGGCAAAATTTGAATCGCAATGAGCGGATCTCATACATGCTTAGTTTTTTCCTTTATATGTGTTGGTACA